>ML381498.1:4928-37653 GCA_005239525.1 Nicotiana knightiana
CCCACCCTCCCCCCCTAAAAAAAAAAAACATTAGCAACATAATAAACACGACATCATATCAACTTGTGTACGTTCTATCTTTTATAATACTTCAGCTTTTTCTCCATTCTCAATGTGGGCTTCGCCTAATAGGACTTCAAAGTTCAAACATGGCTATCAAGGTGAGACATCATATATCATGAAATTTTTTAAAATAAATATTTACCTTTATTGTAAAAGTTGAGTAGTTGACAGTTAATATTATATTGTATGGCTGAATCACGGGGCAAATCTTCTTTGACAATGATACCAAACTTGCACCAAATGGCAGTGAAATAAGGCTATTTGCCAAAGAAGATTAACCCAGTAACGCTTCCACACAGTTTGAAGTCTCTCTTGACCAAATTACTTTGATTAACACTTCTACTACTTTAAACCTTTTTATAGCAAAGAGAAAAACGTAGTAATTCTTTAATATGGAGGGTATATTTTAACGCATATGCTATGTAGGTATGTCTTAAGGAATCATGCAATTGAGTGCAAAATCCGAGCACATTCTTTCACATTTAAATGTATCCTATGTTTTTTTCTTGGGAAAATGATGCTTATAACCGTTTTCAAAATAATAGTCAAAAAAGTATATATTTTTGTGTATATATACATTCTATATATTATATATAAAATTAAAATAAATTTTTTATATTTTTCGGCTACCGAATATAAATAGTTTTTGTCGCGTGATAATAGTATAAAAAAAGCCCATTTTTCTTGAAGCATGACACGTCTTTTTTATTCTTTTTTCCCCATGGAGAGCAGCAATTGACATGTTTGGACCATAAAAGTTGCATAAAGCTGGCAGAATTGGTCCCTATATTTTTATTAGTTTGAAGTACATTTTTCATTAGTTAAACAAAATACTCCCTCTGTTACAAATCATGTATCTTTTTCTGATTTAGTGTCACGATCCGAATTCTCACCTTCGAGACCGTGATGATGTCTAACATTTCACTTGCTAGGTAAGCCAACGTTAGAGGATCTTAAACCAATTTTTAATCAATTACAATAAGTAAAAATAATTAAGTTGAACTAAAATTAATACTGAGTGCCAAATAACAAAAACAACTTTAATATCTAAGTACAACCCGGATCTGGAGTCTCACGAGCTTCTAGAGTTTCTACAAACAGGGTTTGAAATAAATACAACTGTCTTGAACGAAAAGAACAGTAAACTAGGGGAGATAGAAGGGGACTTCAAGGTCTGCGGACGCCAGCAAAACTACCTCGAGTCTCCAAAAGCAAATCCAATCCCGAACGCCTCACGGACAACTAAGACCAGTACCAAAATCTGCACAAGAAGTGCAGAGTGTAGTATGAGTATAACCGATCTGGTATACTCCGTAAGTGTCTAGACTAACCTCGACGAGGTAGTGACGAGGCTATGACAAGACACCACATAAAAATAAACATGTGCAAATAACAATATTCGTACAACACTATACAAGTAAAAGCTAAACATGTGATTTTGGGAGGGGACATGCGAAAAAGGGGTACAAGATATGATAAATACTACAGGGAATGATAACAAGAAACCGTCAATAAGCCTTTAACCTGCAAAATAAATAAAACATAATGAACAAAACTGCACGGCATCACCCTTCGTGCTTTTACTCTCAACCTCACTATGAACAATAATATCGGCACGGCATCACCCTTCGTGCTTTTACTCTCAACCTCACTATGAAACAACGGCATCATCCTTCGTGCTTTTACTCTTAACCTCATTGCGAAACAATAATAACTGCACGGCATCACCCTTCGTGCTTTTACTCTCGCTTTTATCATAATCAATGGATACGACACAGTATCACCCTTCGTGCATTAACATTCTCCCTTACCATATAACAGTAAGCATAAACAAAGGGAGACAAAATAAGGAAGAACATGCCACACATCAACAATGTTTCCACAATACCATCCTCAACTTCGGAAAAATAATACTCAAATATATCAAATAGCTTATAAATGTGAAAAGAACGATCAATTTAATAATTAACTAGACTAAGCATGGATATCATGATCAAGAAGGAAATAAATTGCAAGAAAACAAGTTCTGCCGCATGCTTTGACCCAACAACAACGCAAAACTACTCGTCACCTCACAGTTACGTAGTACCAAATATCTAAACATGTGGCAAATAGACAAACAAGTCCTAAACCCTCAAGTCAAGGTTAACCACGACACTTACCTCGCTCCAAAGACCAATTCAAAGCTCTACCGGGGTCTTTTCTCTAGTATCCGCCTCCAAACCACTTGTATCTAATCACAATTGACTCAATAACATCATATATTGCTAAATGAATCAAATTATAATGCATAAATTTAGAATTTCCAAACTTTCCCCCAAAAAGTCAAAAATTGACCTCGGGCCTGCTTGGTCAAAACCCAAGATTCTGACTAAAATCTATTTACCCATTCACCCCCGAGCCCGATTATATAATTTGTTTTGAAATCTGACCTCAATTTAGAGTCTAAATTCTAATTTTACAAAAATCTCTAATTCTACCCAAACCCCCAATTTTCCCCATAAAAATACTAGATTTTAGGTTGAAATGTACTGAAAGATTGAAAGAAAATAGGTTAGAATCACTTATCAATGAATTGGGGAAGTAAAACTCTTGTGAAAATCGCCTCTAGGTTTCTCTAGTTTTAAAATTTTGAAAGAATGAGCAAAATCCCGTTTTTTGGACTGTTTTAACCACTAGAGTTACGTGATCGCGAGAGACTCCACACGTTCGTGAAGGCATATCCCACCTAACCTCCGCGTTCGTGGGGCTGGGCGCACGTTCGCATAAAGTCACCTAAAATTCCCAGCCCCCACCTCACTAAACTACGCATTCACGTGTGACAGGCCCGCATTCGCGAAGAGCAGGCCCCCTAGTTCTTCGCGTACGCGACCATGATTCCGCGTTTGTGTAGGACAAAGTCACCCGCCCAACCCGGATTCCCCCTTCGCAATCGCGAGAGAGGCTTCACGATTGCGAATCCCAACAACATATGACAGTTGAAGCTCCAAAGACCAGATTTTTCTAAGTTCAAATGGTTTGTAGGCTATCAGAAACTCATCCAAGCCCTTGGGGCTCCAAACCAAACATGCACACAAGTCCAAAAATATCGTACGAACTTGCTCGCACGATCAAAATACCAAAATAACACCTAGAACTACGAATCAGACACTAAACCAAATAAATTTTTCAAGAAAGCTTTAAAACTTCTATTTTAACAACCGAACATCTGAATCACATCAAACCAACTTTGTTTCTCACTAAATTTGACAGACAAGTCATAAATATAGCAATGAACCTATACTGGGTTCTGGAACCAAAATACAGACTTGGTATTAACAAATTCAAACATCGGTCAATTCTTTAAAATCATTAAGCCTTTAAACTATTAATTTTTCAAACAAAAATCAATAACTCGGGCTAGGGACATCCGAATTCGATTTCGGGCATACGCTCAGGTCCCAAATCACGATAAGGACCCATCGGGACCGTCAAAATACAGATTCGGGTTTGTTTGCTCAAAACATTGACTGAAATCAACTCATATAAATTTTTAAGGCAAATTTTATATTTTTATAAGTTTTTAACATAAATGCCTTCCGAAAAAATACCCAGACTACGCACACAAATTGAGGAAGGATTAAAGAAGCTATTGGAGGCTTCGAAACACAGAATTAGGTTCTAAAACTCTAGATGACCTATCGGGTTATCACAATCTCCACCTCTAAAAAAATTGTTCTTCCTCGAAAAGACATAGAAAAGTACCTGGGCTGCTGAAAGGTGTGGATATCTACTCCGCATATATGACTCGGACTACCTAGTAGCTGTCTCGACCGGCTGACCAGTCCCTTACACTCAAACTGAAGGATAACTCTTAGACCTCAACTGTCGAACCTGTCGGGCTAGAACAGCCACCAGCTCCTCCTTGTAAGTCAAATCCTTTTCCAATTGGACTGAGCTGAAGTCTAACATATGGTACACATCACCGCGATACTTTCGGAGCATGGACACATGGAAAATAGGATGAACTACTGACAAACTAGGTGGCAATGTGAGCATGTAAGCTACCTCACCCACTCTCTCCAGAATCTCAAAGGGTCTGATGTACCTAGGGCTCAACTTGTCCTACTTTCGAACCTCATCACACCCTTCATGGATGAAACTCAAAGCAATACTCTCTCTCCGACCATGAATACAACATCATGAACTCGACGATCAACATAACCCTTCTGCCTTGACTGATGTCATGACCCAAAAGGTCATCCCGTATATTTCTAGTTAATTATGTGTTTCAAGGTCATGAAAAACTCCTTCAATCTCACCTCGATTTGCATGCGCAGCCCGGGCGTGTAGCCTTTATGTGAAAAATTAAAAGAAAAAAAATGATATTTTTGTGTTGAAATTTGAATAAAGTTGACTTTGGCCAACATTTTTGGTAAACAAACCCGGATCCGTGATTTGACGGTCCCAGAGGGTCCATAGGAAAATATGGGACTTGGGCGTATGCCCGGAATCGAATTCCGAGGTCCCAAGTCCAAGAAATGAATTTTTAAAGAAAATTATTTTCTGAAAAATATAAAGGTTTTTGAAAATGAAATTTGAGGTGAAACTTGTGATATCGGGCCCGTATCATGGTTCCGGAGCCCGGCACAGGTTCGATATGATTTACATGTGTTATCTATGATGTTTGGTAATAAACGGACTTGGTTTGACGTGATTCGAACCTTAAATGCAAAATTTGATGTTTAAAGAAGTTTTGAGAAATTTCATTGATTTTGAGGTTTAACTCGATGTTTATAATGTTATTTTGGTGATTGATTACACGAATAAGTCTGTAGGATGTTGTAGAGGTTGTGTGCATATATGGTTTTGAGTTCGGAGGGTCTCGGGTGTGATTCGGATAGGCTTCAGGCAAACTTTCCTTATTTTTCCACTGTTGAACCTGTCATCTGGTTTCCTTGTATGCAATCGCATAGATGAAGTTGCAATCGCACAGTGTTGCTTTGGACCCCTCAATTTTTCCTTCACTGCAATCGCATAACTCCATCCGCGATCGCGGAGCACATCTTACACCGGCAGCCATTTCCTTCTACGTGATCGCGCCTCAATCCCCGCGATCGCGATTCACAAAGCACCTGGGCAGAATATAAGTTTGCAGAATTGGGGTTTCACCATTTTAAACATATTTTGACTTCTAGAGCTCGATTTTGGGCGATTCCTTGAGGGTTTTTCACACAAATCGAATGGGTAAGTGTTCTTCCACTATAATTAACTATATTTCATGAATTAGTTCTTGTCTTTATCATTTAATTGTGTTTTGGGTTGAGGGAATTGTGGGTTTTGAAAGAAAACTTCGAAAATGAAAATTCATATTGAATAACCAAATGATATCGGAATTGGATAAATTTAGTATGGGTAAACTCGTATCGGAATAGGTAATCAGAATTTGTAAAATTTGTCGGGTTCCAAGATGCGGGCTCGGGGGTCGACTTTTGGGTCAATTTTTATAAATTGGCAAAGATTGAAACTTTATTATTCAGAATCGTTCCTTATACGTTTTATGTGTATTTTGAAGTTGTTTTGGTTTATTTTTAGCCGTCTGGAGGCCTTTCCACCCGAGAAGTCTATTTTTGAGTACCGGGTTGTCGTCTTTGAGGTAAGAAACTTTCCTAACCTTGTGTGGGGGAACTACCCATTAGGATTGAGTCTTCTATGTTGATTGTAGTCCGCGTACGCGAGGTGACAAGTGCGTACTTGGACTTATTTGCAAATAGATTGCCCTTTTAGGATTTTTGGTCCTTATGTTCCCCGTGTATGAATTGAATTTGTTATATCTGAATGCCCGATTTCTAGTTTCATCTCTTCCTGCTCAAATTAGAAGTACTTGCCTAGCATTCCTTGTTTCTTATATGATCTTAATTGACTTAAGTGAAGACTTTGCTTTCCTACCGTTATATTATATCTTTCTTCATACGCTGCCTATGTGACTAAAACTAGTATAATCTCGCCCTATAATTGTCTAACAAGTAATTGGAATATCTATACGTTGGTCAAGCATGCCCGTGAGTCGTACATTGTGATTTAAATGATTTTTCCTTAAGTACTACTTAGGTTTAATTGATGACTGCCCATGCTGATGGTATTTCGTTGATGCTGCCTATTTACTGAGCATTTGTTCAAGCTGAGTTTATACGGTGAAGCTAATTGTCTAAGTGAGATTGGTTACAGTTGATTACCTTGCCGAGATGATTTGGTTTCTTGGTTGCGAACTTGAATATATAGAATCGTTGTTATATTTGCCTTGTTTTCCCCTCGTTATGTTGTTTTCTCTTTGTGCTTGGCTTTCCTTTCAGTAGCTACTTCTTATGAGTGGGTTTTTACCATTTTTGTGATTTAAGTCTTTGTATTGATTTTTTCATCGCACTTTGCATTCGGTCTTGTTTGCTTTTGCGCCGGTTGTGGCAATATATGTTATTTCTGTCGCATTCTGGTTGTTTTCCTCAGTGGATGCATTGCATATTTAAGTTGGAACTACGGACCGAGATTCGGGAGCTTTCCCCCTGTACTACATTGCATATTTAAATTGGGACTACGAACCGAAATCCGGGAGCTTTCCTCCTGTACTGCATTGCACATTTAAATTGGGACTACGGACGGAGATCTGGGAGCTTTCCCCCTGTACTGCATTGCATATTTAAATTGGGACTACGGACGGAGATCCGGGAGCTTTCCCCTTGTACTGCATCGTATATTCAAATTGGGACTACGGACGAGATTCCGGGAGCTTTCCCCCTGTACTGCATTGCATGACAAATTCTGAGTTGCGGACTGAGTTCAGGTGGTTTTATCGTTGAGGAGATTTATATATATATATATATATATATATATTGAAAAGTATAGCTGAAAAGCTATTATCTCCAGGAAAAGTTATGTCTGAAGAACTTCTATTTCGAAAGTATATTTGAAAAGTATTTGTCTTGCAGAAAAATGATAATTGAAAGAGCAGTATTTGGAAAAGTATATTTGAACACCACGTATTTTGATGATATTAGAAAGAGCAGTATTTGGGGAAGTATATTTGAACACCACATATTTTGAAGAGACTATGTTTTAAAGATTTTTCTTTATAAAAATATATAAATATACATTCAGAGAAAGTATGTTTCAAAGAAGAAATTTCTCTATTCCGAAATGATTATATCTTTAANGCTAAGGTCTAACGTGAATAAATTGATGCAGTCATGAGTTGCTAGTATTTTATAGGGTTGTGGTTCCCGACATTTGGCTTGCATTCTTTCCATTCTCTTTGTGTATTTCTATTATGTTGTCTGTTGCTCGTAATTATTGAATTTTCTTTTGTATTATTCGATCGTACCATTAATTATGTCAATAAATCTTTAGATAGATATTATGTTTCGGTCATTGGTACATTTATATCTTTTTATTATTAGACCAGTGGTGTCTTGACTAGTCCTCGTCACTACTTCACCGAGGTTAGTCTTGATACTTACTGGGCACTGCCGTGGTGTGCTCATACTATACTTCTGCACATTTTTGTGTGCAGATCCAGGTTATTTTTGTTGTTAGCTGCAAGGATCGTTGATGAGGAGACTCAAGGTAAACATGTTGCTGCGTTCGCAGGCTCCGGAGTCACCTTCGTGTTTATGTCAACTGTACTTATTGTTTCTAGATAGTTGTATTTAGATTCGGTTGAAATATGTCATAGAGCTTATGACTTGTATTTACCGGGTTTTTGGAAATTGTAAACTCTGTCAAGATTTCTATATCGAGACTGTTATAATTCCTTTATTTTTGTTGTTGTTCAGTGGAAATGTTAGTCTTACCTAGTCCCTAAGACTAGGTGCCATCACAATACCCAACAGAGGGAAATTTTGGTCGTGACAACTGAGCTGTGCGAAGTCGATCCTGAACAATCTTAACCTTATCCAAGGTATCCTGTAACAAATTTGTACCTAGCAACCGAGCCTCCCCCGGCTCAAACCATCTAACTGGCGATTGGCACCACCTCCCGTATAATGCGTCATAGGAAGCCATCTGAATGCTCGATTGGTAGATGTTGTTGTAGGCTAACTTAACAAGTGACAAGAACTGATCCCAAGAACCTCTATAACACAAGAGCGAAGCATATCCTCCAATATCTGAATAGTGCGCTCGGACTGTCCGTCTGTCTTAGGATGAAACGTTGTGCTAAACTCAACCTGCGTGCCTAACTCATGTTATACTGCTCTCCAAAAGTGCGAGGTGAACTGCGTACCTCGATCAGAAATGATAGACACGGGCACACCGTGAAGACGGACGATCTCGCGAATGTAGATCTCAGCTAACCGCTCTGAAGAATAGGTAACTGCCACAGGAATGAAATAGGATGACTTGGTCATCATGTCTACAATAATCCATACTACGTCGAACTTCCTCTGAGTCCGTGGGAGTCCAACAACAAAATCCATAGTGATATGCTCCCACTTCCACTCAGGAATCTCTATCTTCTTAAGCAAACCACCAGGTCTCTGATGCTCATACTTTACTTGCTGAAAATTTAGACACCGAGCTACATATGCAACTATATGCTTCTTTATCCTCTTCCAAAAATAATGCTGCTGCAAGTCCTGATACATCTTGGTTGCACCCGAATGATAGAATACAAAGAACTTTGGGCCTCCTCAAGAATCAATTCAGGAAGTCCATCTACATTGGGCACACAAATACGACCCTGCGTCCTCAAAACTCCATCATCTCCAACAGTAACCTACTTGGCACCACCGTGCCGCACTGTGTCTCTAAGGACAAGCAAATGAGGATCATCATATTGTCGCTCCCTGATGTGCTCAAACAAGGAAGATTGAGAGACTGTACAAGCTAGAACACGACTGGGCTCTGAAATATCTAACCTCACGAACTGATTGGCCAAAGTATGAACATCTGATGCAAGCGATCTCTCACCGACTGGAATGTACGCAAGGCTGCTCATACTCGTTGCCTTTCTACTCAAGGTGTCGGCCACCATATTTTCCTTCCCAAGATGATACACGATGGTGATATCATAGTCTTTCAATGGATCCAACCACCTCCTCTGCCTCAAATTGGTATCCTTTTGCTTGAACAAATACTAAAGGCTCCGATGATCCATGAAAACCTCACACGACACGCCGTAAAGATAGTGCCTCCAAATCTTCAGGGCATGAACAATGGCTACCAACTCTATGTCATGAATAGGGTAATTCTTCTGATGAACCTTCAACTGTCGTGACACATATGCAATCACTCTGTGATCCTGCATCAATACTGCACCGAGCCCAACACGGGGTGCATCACAATATACCGTATAAGATCCTAAACATGTGGGCAACACCAACATTGGCGTTGTAGTCAAAGCAGACTTGAGCTTCTGAAAGCTCACCTCACACTCGTCCAACCATCTGAACGGGTCACCCTTCTGGTTCAACCTTTTCAATGGGGTTGTTATAGATGAGAACCCCTCCACAAGCTGACGGTAATAGCCCACCAAACTCAAGAAACTTCTGATCTCTGTAGCTGAAGTGGGTCTAGGCCAGTTCTGAACTGCCTCAATCTTCTTAGGATCTACCTGAATTCCCTCTGCTGATACAACGTGGCCCAAGAAAGAGAATGAATCCAACCAAAACTTGCACTTCAAAAAATTTAGCATATAACTGTCTGAAGCACAATCCTAAGATGTTGCTTATGCTCCTCTCAACTGTGGGAGTAGATCAAGATAGCGTCAATTAATACAATCACAAAGGATTCCAAATAAGGCTCGAACACTCGTTCATCAAATCCATGAATGTGCTGGGGCATTTTTCAACCCAAAGGACATCACTAGAAACTCATAATGCCCGTACCCAGTCCGAAAAGCTGTCTTAGGGACATCGGATGCCCTAATCCTCAACTGATGGTAGCCAGATCTCAAATCGATGTTCGAAAACACCTTGGCACCCCTGAAGCTGGTCAAATAAGTCATCAATCCTTGGCAATGGATATTTGTTCTTGATGGTGAATTTGTTCAACTACCGGTAATCTAATCACATCCTCATTGATCCATCCTTCTTCTTCACAAACAACACAGGCGCACCCCAGGACGAGACCCTAGGCCTAATGAAGCCCTTATCAAGCAAATCTTGCAATTGTTCCTCAAATTCTTTTAACTCTAGCGGGGCCATACGGTATGGCGGAATAGAAATAGGCTGAGTGCCCGGAGCCAAATCAATACAAAATTCAATATCTCTGTCGAGTGGCATCATCGGCAGATCTGCAGGAAATACCTCTGTAAACTCACGAAAAACTGGTACTAAATCCATGGAAGGAACCTCCGCACTAGAATCGTGGACATAGGCCTAATAAGCTAGACACCCCTTCTCGACCATACACTGAGCCTTCACATAAGAGATAACCCTGTTGGTAGAATGGCCATAAATCCCTCTCCACTCTAATTGAGGCAACCCCAGCAAGGCTAAGGTCATCGTCTTGGCGTGGCAATCCAATATAGCATGATAAGGTGACAGTCAATCCATGCCCAAGATGGCATCATAATCAACCATATCGAGAAGTAGAAGATCTACACTAGCCTCGAGACTCCCAATGGTGACCACACACGAACGATAGACACGTTCTACAACAATAGAATCTCCCACAGGTGTGGACACATACACATTAGCACTTAAAGAATCACGAGTCACATCCAGATACGAAGCAAAATAGGATGACACATAGGAATAAGTAGAGCCCAGATCAAATAGAACTGAAGCATCCATGTGGCAAAATGAAACAATACATGTGATAACAGAGTCAGATGACTCGGCCTCAGGCCTGGCTGGGAAAGCATAACATCAGGGTTGGGCCTCACCACTCTAAACCACTTCCCTAGGACGGCCTCTAATTGGCTAGCCTCCACCTCTAACGGCCTGACCTCTGATAAGTAGGGATTTTGACCGCTTATTTGCTCTCTTTTACTTGTGTTTTAGCTGAAACATGCTTAAAGGTATTCCCGAAAACTAATGAAATGTGTTTGCTTACATGAGTGTTGCAATATGAGCCAAAAATATCAAAATCAACTCATAAAGGAGTCAAAAGTGAACAAGAACCAAAATAGGTCAAAAAGGCCAACTGTGCAGACCGCATAATTCTAGTGCGGCCACAAAGTCTATGTGCGGCCGCACACACTATTATGCGGACCGCAGTAGACAAGATTCAGAGAATTGATATTTTGTAAGCTGAAGAAGTGCGGACCGCACCAAAATTGTGCGCTTGCAGGATGTCAAATGCGGTCACACGCACAATTGTGCGGTCCGTAGGAGTGAAGAATCAGAGAGCTGGGTTCAAGTCCAAAGTAAAAGAATGCGGACCGCATCATTTTTGTGAGGCCGCATAATCAAGAGCGTGGCCGCACTCAAAATTGTGCGGTCCGCAGAAGTCCAGCAAAAGCCAGAGCTCAAGTTTGCGGAATGCGGACTGCACTAGAATTGTACAGCCGCAGAAGCAAGTGTGCGGCCGCACTCAAAATTATGCGGCCGCATAACCTCCGCAAGGGCATTTTTGTTAGATATTTTTATCTTAGTATAAATAGGAATTTTTGTCATTTTTTGGTCAAGTTACGTTAGAGAGGAGCGCCTGTTTCGTTTTCCCTTACTGCTTTTGGCAATTTTGTACTAGATTTGTCTCTAAACACTAGAATTTCATCCTATAATCAAATATTATGGATTCTATCTTTATTTCTTATTTAATTTCTGTAATTTTCATGAGTAGATAAATCTTTAGTTAGGGTTGTGACCCAACCCTAGTGTGAGTATTTGATGGTTTAGGGCTTGTTTGTGATTGGGTTAGTGATGTTTAGCCTAGTTCTTACTAGAACTCAAGAATTAATGGTTTCAAACATTGATTCATGCCTAAATGATTGTCTCTACTTGAGAAAGAGGGACTAAGTCTAGGAAAACTTGGCTAACAAGGAATTGAGGTGAACTCAAGAAATTGATAGCCCCAATTAAAGGGTTAAAGCTAGAGATAGTAATACCCGACTTGAGCTAATATCGCTTGTATTGTGAAAATACCCATTTGAACTTGAGAACCCCAAATTGGGTAAAATCACTCAAACTACAAAGAGGTATAGAGTGAGTACCGGTTGTGATTGCTATATTATGACCCCAACTAATCAAAATTACCCTGGAATTTACAACCCATTAGATAACCACCTAGGTAGAAGTCATGATCCTAGTCCCTTTAATCATTTGAAAAATTCAAAATCAAAAATATTGTCCATAGTTTTATACTTGCAAACAATAGAGTAAAATAGAAGTAGAACACCAATCAAGTTTGTGGAAGTGTAATTGGAGCCAAAACTAGCAATTAACTTAGATATACACCTAATCCCATATTCTAACTCCCTATGGATTCGATCCCAACCTTTGTTTGGTTGATTATTGCATCGACCGCCTCGCTACTTAATTGTGGTATGGATTTGACCGAGATCAATTTTTGGTGCCGTTATCGGGGAGTTAAATGGATTTAGCTATATATCTAGGCATTTGTGTGTTTTGTCTTTCTTTCCTTCTGTGTCACTAATTTTGTTTGTGAATTACTTTTAGGTATGAAGTGTCTCTTAACAATGAGCCCCTCGGAAATATACCATTGGAGGCCTCAAGTAAACAGGCGAGGCCGACCACCTCATGATAATATCCCAAACCCTCCCCCACATCCACCAAGAGCAGCTCACGAGGTGTTTCCGAACGAGGGATATGCAAGTGCAATAGTCCCGCCCCCGATTAGGGAGGGAAACTTTCAAATAACCAACATGATGTGTACACTACTTGAGCAGCGGGGTTTCTTCACCGGAGCTCCACGCCAAAATTCCTACAAACATCTCATGCGTTTAATTGATACTTGTTGGGGGAGCAAGCAAATAAATGTCTACGAGGGTGCACTGCAGTTAAGGTTGTTTCCCTTTTCTCTACGGAGAAAGGCTTTGGACTGGTTAGAGATTGCCGAATCATTCCATTTACACTTGGGATAAGTTGGCCGAGAAGTTCATTGCCAAATTCTTCTCTCCGGGGCACATGGCTACACTAAGGGATGAAATTCTAGCTTTCAAGCAAGAGCCCAATGAGTAATTGCACGAGACTTGGAAATATATTGTACTATGGTCAAAGAATGCCTAATCAATGATATGATCGAGGCCATGATCCAACATACCTTCTACGGGGGATCAACACAACGAATCAGTGTGTGGTAAATCCACTCGTTGGGAGTAAATTTATGAACATGCCTTATTCTGAAGCTTGTGAAATCTTGGATGAGATGGCGGACACCTCTTCGGTGTGGCAAAGTAGAGCCAATGTTCCTCAGAGTGACCCTAATGTTATTCACCTACACAAGGAGCTACATGATCATGGGCAAGCTATTGCGGAGTTGACAACCACCATGAACCAATTGACCAAGGCTCAGCTTCAACAGGTTCAAGAGCCAAAATAGGTGTTATGGAAGGGGTGAAAATGATGGTGAACAAGAGAAGGCAACGAGGTCAACAAGTACAAAACCATCCGTAACAATTTGAGCAAAGTAATAGTCAGTATAATCAAGATGATTCATATGATGAGCAAGATGAAGAGGTTCAATATGTCAACAATTATCAAGGTCAAAGAAACAATGCTCCAAATCAACAACAATGGAGATCACAAGGAAACCAAGTAAATTAGAACAACCAAGGCCACTAAGGAAATTGGAGTGGTGGAAACAACAACAACCAAGGCAATTGGGGAACAACAATAACCAAAGCAATTGGGGTAATCAAGGCAATTGGGGAGAAAATAATGATGGTGATTGGGGTGGAAACAATCAAAGCAATAGGGAGGCAACAATAATCAAGGGAGTTAGAGCAATAGCAATCAAGGAAATTGGGGGTCAGGTTTTCAAAGGCCCTCGATGTATCAACAACCAAACAACCGGCCTCCATATCCGTCGCAAGGTCCTAGTTCTTCTAGTAGTGAAATGGGATGGATTGAAAATATGTTTAAGAAAATGACGGAGAAAAATACCGACTCCGATGCCCAATTATCCTCCCACAACACTTCTATCCGCAACTTGGAGGTCCAACTTGGCCAAATTTCTCAAGCTTTAAATACTCGTCCTAAGGGGGCACTACCTAGTGATATTGTGGTGAACCCGAAGGGTCGGAACAATACGGGCCATGCAATGGCCGTGACAACAAGAAGTGGGAGAGGTGGAGTTGACAGTATTGATGATGTGCCAAGAAATGATGTGCAAGATAATGAAGAGGTACGGATAGACATTGATGAAAGTGTGGAGGAGACACAAAATAATGTGAACCCGTTTAGGGAACATGTAATAGACATACCGGATCCACTAGTGCAAAAGGACAAGGCAACCTTGCCAAGGTCTCCTCCTCCATATCCTCAAAGACTCGCAAAGCAAAAAAATGAGAATCAATTCAAGAAATTCATTTATATGATGAAAAGTTTGTCCATAAATGTGCCGTTGGTTGAAGCCTTAGAATAAATGTCGGGATATGACAAGTTCATGAAGGATTTGGTAATAAAGAAGAGATCAATGAAATGTGAAATGATCAAAATGACATATCAAGTGAGTGCCATTGTGCACTCTATGGCTCCAAAGTTCGAAGACCCCAGTGCTTTCACAATCCCATGCACTATTGGGAGTGCCGATTTTGCCAAAGCTTTATATGACTAGTATTAACTTGATGCCCTATTTTGTGTTCAAAACATTTGGGATTGGGCAATCAAGACCCACATCCATGAGGTTGCAAATGGCAGATCGGACAATTAAAAGGCCATTGGGGATAATATGTGTTATTTCGATCGACAAGTTCATCCTTCCCGCAGATTTTGTGATACTTGACTGTGAGGTTGACTACGAGGCACCAATAATTTTGGGGAGACCTTTCCTCTCTACAGGGAAGGCCGTAGTTGATATGGAAGCTGGTGAGATCACCTTCCGGGTGGGTGATGAAAAAGTGATGTTCCATGTTTGTTAATCAATGAAGCAGCCACATAGCAACGAAGTGTGTTCGTTTGTGGATCTTGTGACCGAAGTAATTGTTGATGACACAAGTGTTGTGATAAATGTTGATGAAACCTTGGAAGTTGTGTTATTGAATCATGATGAGGTTGAGAAGGAAGGCTTTGTAGAAAGTGTCAATGCCTTGCAAGTAATGGGATCATATACTTATGGGCCCCGAGAACTTTCCTTGGATCTCGGAAACTGGAAGACACCACCAACAAAGGCCTCAATCGAGGAGCCTCCCACCTTGGAGTTAAAGCCTTTGCCTTCACACCTCAGGTATGAGTTTCTAGGCCTTTGTTCCACTTTACCCATTATTCTTTCCTCCTGCTTAACTAATGTGAAGGTAGATTCCACCCTTGCGGTGCTCCAAAGGAGGAAAAAGCAATAGGTTGGACATTGGTGGATATTCGGGGTATAAGCCCCGCCTTTTGCATGCACAAAATCATTTTGGAGGAGGATTCCAAAACCTCTGTGGAACATCAACATTTANAAAGCAATAGGTTGGACATTGGTGGATATTCGGGGTATAAGCCCCGCCTTTTGCATGCACAAAATCATTTTGGAGGAGGATTCCAAAACCTCTGTGGAACATCAAAGACGATTGAATGAGGCCATTCAAGAGGTAGTGAAGAACTAGATCATCAAGTGGTTGGATGTCAGGGTTGTTTACCCCATTTTTGATAGCTCGTAAACCTCGTCGGTGCAATGTGTCCCAAGGAAAGGGGGCATGACTATGATAACAAATGATAAAAATGAATTGATCCCACCAAGAACTGTCACCAGGTGGAGAGTGTGCATGGATTATAGGAAGCTCAACAAAGTTACTCGGAAAGACCATTTTTCGCTTCCATTTCTTGATCAAATATTGGATAGGTTAGCCGTATGTGCTTATTATTTCTTCCTTGATGGATAATACGGATGTAACCAGATTCTTATTGCTCCTGAAGACCAAGAGAAGACCATTATCACTTGTCCCTATGGCACTTTCGCATTCTCGCGGATGCCATTCGGGTTATGCAATGCACCGACAACTTTTCAACGGTGTATGATGGCCATCTTCACCAATATGGTGGAGGACTTTCTCGAGGTTTTCATGGATGGTTTTTCTATCGTGGGCGATTCTTTTGAAGAGTGCCTGGATAACTTGGATAAGGTATTGGCACGTTGTGAAGAAACTAACTTGGTGTTGAATTGGGAGAAGTGTCACTTTATGGTCGAGGAGGGCATTGTCCTCGTCCACAAGATTTCCAAGAATGGTATTGTGGTTGATAAAGCTAAAATTGAAGTGATATCCAAACTCCCTCCCCCTACTTCACTAAAGGGAGTGAGGAGCTTTCAAGGTCATGCAGGGTTTTACCACCGATTCATCAATGATTTTTCTAGAGTGGTAAACCCCTTGTGTGAACTCTTGGAGAAAGATGTCAAGTTCCTTTTCAATGAAGATTGTATGAAGGCATTTGAACTACTCAAGTATAAGTTGAATACCACTCCTATTATCACCGCGCCAAATTGGAGCTTACCATTTGAGCTCATGTGTGATGCAAGCGATGTGGCGGTTGGAGCGGTGTTGGGTCAACGAATTAACAAGACCTTCCATCCAGTCTACTATGCTAGTAATACTATGAACGAGGCCCAAGTAAACTATACGGTGAGCAAGAAAGAACTCCTAACCATTGTCTTTGCTATGAAAAAGTTCCTCTTGTACCTAATGGGTACAAAGGTGATTGTTCACACCGACCATGCGGCACTTCGTTATTTGATTAGCAAGAAAGACTCTAAGGCAAGATTGATACGGTGGGTATTTCTTTTACAAGAATTTGATCTTGAGATCCAAGATCGCAAAGGGAGTGAAAACCAAGTGGCGGACCACTTGTCCCGATTAGAGGAGGAGGGGAGGCCACATGATGGCCTCGAGATCAATGATTCATTTCCATTTCTATGATCGGGATGCCATGGTTTTCCGATGTGGCCAACTATCTTGTGAGTGGAATTATTCCGAATGAGTTCTATTCAAACCAAAGGAAGAAGCTCAAATGGGACTGCTTGGACTACTATTAGGATGAGCCATATCTCTTTAAAATTTGTACTGAGGTGTTATCTGAAGATGTGTACCAGAAGAAGAACAATTGGGTATTCTTTAAGCTTGCCACTCTTCACCATATGGCGGTAACTATGGTGGAGCAAGAACTTCTACAAAGGTGCTAAGTTGTGGATTCTATTGGCCCACCCTTTACAAGGACACTAGCGATCTCGTTAAGCATTGTGATGAACACCAAAGGGCCGATGGGATCTCCAAGAAAAATGTTAAGCCTCTCACCACCATCTTAGAGATTGATATTTTTTATGTATAGGTCATCGATTTTATGGGTCCATTTGTGAGCTCATGTGGGAACACCTATATTTTGCTAGTTGTGGATTACGTGTCCAAATGGGTTGAATGTTGTGGCTTTGACCAACAATGAAGCTCTGAGTGTGGTAGCTTTCTTGAAGAAGAACATATTCACAAGGTTTGGTACCCCAAGGGCCATCATTAGTGATGGGGGATCACACTTTTGCAACAAAGCTTTTGATACTTTACTCTCCAAGTATGGTGTCACTCACAAAGTGTCGACCCCCTATCATCCCCAAGCAAGTGGACAGGTTGAAGTCTCCAACTGGGAGATCAAGAGTATTCTGTCAAAGACTGTGAATGCCAACTGGACTGATTGGTTGAAGAAACTTGACGATGCTCTTTGGGCTTATAGAACAGCTTACAAAACACCAATTGGTATGTCTTCGTATCGGTTAGTGTTCGGGAAAGCTTGTCGCCTTCCGGTGGAACTTGAGCATAAGGATTTGTGGGTGTTGAAGAAGCTTAACCTTGAGTGGGATGTAGCTTCAGATCTTAGGGTGGAGCAATTGAATGAATTTGATGAGTTCCGGTTCCATGCTTACTCGAGTTTGTCCTTGTATAAGGACAAGATGAAGTATCTCCATGACAAGTATATCTGGAACAAATAATTCAAAGAAGGTGATCTTGTGCTTTTGTTCAACTCTCGGTTGGGGATGTTTCCGGGAAAGCTGAAATCATAGTGGAGTGGCCCATTTGAAGTTGTACATGTGATACCTTTTGGTGCTCTAGATCTAAAAAATAAGAATGGTGAGGTGTTTATAGTCAATGGGCACCGGGTGAAGCACTATCTTGGCAAGTTTGATGATGGCCACGTTGTGGCGTTGCTCCATTTCAAATGATTGGTAATCTACGAATCAGGCGCTTCTCGGGAGGAAACCCATGTGTCTTTTTCTTTCCCTTGATTTTCTTCTTTAGATTAGGCATTGTTTTTTGCTAACTGGCTTTGAAGTGTATGAAGGAATATGGGTGTTCATTGTAGGGACTGTGCAAGAAAAATGGGCTTAGTGTTGCAACTGTGCGGACCGCACGAGAATTATGCGGACCGCACAATCACTCTGCGGCCGCACAATTCTGCATGCGGTCGCAAAAATGGAGATGAAAAATGCATGATTTCTGAAGTTTGTCTTGACAAATTTCCTTAATGATTTGAGGCCTCACACAAAATTGTACGGAACGCACGAATTCTGGGCCGAAATCATTTTTGTGCGGACTGCAGCACCACTTCAAGGAACAGGTAAGGAGTGCGAACCGCACTCAAAATTGTGCGGTTGCACTCAGATAAGTTATGGGCCATACGGGTCAAAGTATAAATAGGACCTTTCTCATATTTTTACACTTTACAAACTTTGACCTTTGAAACTAATCTAGCATAGTGCACATCCCCTTTGTTCTCAATCTTCTCCCATTTCATCAATGTTGAATCTGACCTGCATCTTCATTACTGGTATGTTAATTTCAATGCTTTAGATTCTTCCTCTTTTTCTTTGTTTTGGTTTTTTTAGTCCTGGTTTAAGTTCATGCCTAATAATGTCAATATATAGTCAATCTTTCTCAGCATCATATGGGTAGTATCTTAAATGTTAAATGGATCCTGGGTAAGTATCTAATCATTCTTAATTGCTAAAGCCATGTCTAATTAGCGAAAAAACCTTGTAGGAATCGTAAGTCAGTGCCCGTTTAATTCAAACTATGTGGCCGCACACATTAGAAGATATTAAGCCAATTTTTGATCTATTACGATAAGTAAAAAACATAAAACCAAACTGAAATTAATATTGAGTGCGAAATAACATAAACAATTTTAATATCTTAGTACAACCCGGATCTGGAGTCACAATTCACGAGCGTTTAGAGTTTTTGCAAAAAGGGTTTGAAATAAATACAACTGTCTTGAACGAAAAGAACAGTAAACTAGGAAAAATGGAAGGGGACTTCAAGGTCTGCGGATGCCAGCAGAACTACCTCGAGTCTCTAAAAGCAAATCCAAGCTGGAATGTCTCACGGACAGCTAGGACCAATACCAAAATCTGCACAAGAATTGCAGAGTGTAGTATGAGTACAATCGACCTAGTGTACTCCGTAAGTGTCGAGCCTAACCTCGACGAGGTGGTGATGAGGCTATGACAAGACACCACGTAAAAATAAATATGTGCAGATAACAATATACGTACAATACAAAAACAAGTAAAAGCTAAACATGTAATTTTGCGAGGGGACATGCGAAAAAGGAGGTACAAGATACGATAAATACTACAGGGAATGATAACGAGAAACAGTCAATAAGCCTTTAACCGGAAAAATGAATAAAACATAATGAACAAAAATGCACAGAATCACCCTTTGTGGTTTTACTCTCAACCTCACTATGAACAATAATATCAGCACGACATCACCCTTCGTGCTTTTACTCTTAACCTCACTGTGAAACAGTAATATCGGCATGGCATCACCCTTCGTGCTTTTACTCTCAACCTCACTGTGAAACAATAATAACTGCACGGCATCAACCTTCGTGCTTTTACTCTTGCTTTCATCATAATCAATAGATGGCACGGCATCGCCCTTCGTGCATTAACATTCTCCCTTACCATATAACAGTGAGCATAAACAAAGGGAGACAAAATAAGGAAGAACATGCCTCACATCAACAATGTTTCCACAATACCATCCTCAACTTCGGAAAAACAATACTCAAATATCTCAAATAGCTTATAAATGTGAAAAGAACGATCAATTTAATAATTAACTATACTAAGCATGGATATCATGATCAAGAAGAAAATAAATTGCAAGAAAACAAGTCCCACCGCATGCTTTGACCCAACAACAACGCATAAGTACTCGTCACCTCACATTTACGTAGTACCAAATATCTAAACATGTAGCAAATAGGCAAACAAGTTCTAAACCCTCAAGTCAAGGTTAACCACGACACTTACCTCGCTCCAAAGACCAATTCAAAGCTCTACCGGGGTGTTTCCCCTAGAATCCGCCTCCAAACCACTCGTATCTAACCACAATTAACTCAATAATATCAAATATGTCTAAAGGGATCAATTACAATGCATAAATTTAGAATTTCCAAACTTCCCCCAAAAGTAAAAAAATCAGCCCCGGGCCTGCTTGGTCAAAACCCGAGGTTCGGACGAAAATCCATTTACCCATTCATCCCCGAGCCTAGTTATGTAATTTGTTCTGAAATCCGACCTCAATTTGAGGTCTAAATTCTAATTTTATAAAAATCCCTAATTCTACCCAAACCCCCCATTTCCACCATGAAAGTACTAGATTTTAGGATGAAATCTTATGAAATGTAATGAAAGATTGAAAGGAAATAGGTTAGAATCACTTACCAATGAATTGGGGAAGAAAAACTCTTGGGAAAATCGCCTCTAGGGTTCTTTAGTTTTGAAATTTTGAAAGAATGAGTAAAATTTCGTTTTTGGGACTGTTTTAATCACTGGTGTCTGGTGTTTATCACGTTCGCGTGAACCCTGATGTGTTAGCGAAGAGAAAAGCTTGTTTGGCTTACGTGATTGCAGGAGACTCCACGCGTTCGCGAAGGCATAGCCCACCTAACCTTTGTGTTCACGAGACTGGGCACGCGTTCGCGTAGAGTCACCTCAAATTCCCAGCTCCCGCCTCACTAAACTACGAGTTAGCGTGTGACCTGCCGCGTTCGCATAGAGCAGGCCCCCCAGTGCTTTGCGTTCGCGACCATGGTTCCAAGTTTGCATAGGAAAAAGTCCTCCCTCGATGCAGATTCCCCTTCGCGATCGCAAAAGAGGCTTCGTGATCACGAAACACAACACCAGATGATTGTTGAAACTCCAAAAAATAGATTTTTCAAAGTTCAAATGGTCCGTAGGCTATCCGAAACTCACCCGAGCCCTCGGGGCTCCAAACCAAACATGCACACGAGTCCAAAAACATCAAACAAACTTGCTCGTGTGATCAAAATACTAAAATAACACCTAGAACTACGAATCGAACACCGAACAAAATGAAATTTTCAGGAAAACTTTAAAACTTCTATCTTAACAACCGAATGTCCGAATCACATTAAACCAACTCCATTTCTTACCAAATTTGACAGACAAGTCATAAATATAGTAATGAACCTATACCGGATTCTTGAACCAAAATACGAATCCGGTATCAACAAAGTCAAACATCGATCAATTCTTTAAAATCATTAAGCCTTTAAGATTTTAATTTTTCAACAAAAATCAATAACTCGAGCTAAGGACCTCCGAATTCGATTTGAAGCATACGCCTAGGTCCCCAATCACGATACGGACCCATTGGGACCGTCAAAAGATGGATCCGGGTCCATTTGCTCAAAATGTTGATCGAAGTCAACTCAAATGAATTTTTAAGGCAAAATTTTATATTTTATCAGTTTTTAACATAAATGCCTTCCGAAAAAAATACCCAGATTAGACACACAAATCGAGAAAGGCTTAAAGAAGCTATGGAGGCTTCGATATAACACTCCGTAAATTTGGCTTAGGTATGAATGTGTTAAATGAGTAGTAAGGTTATAATTTGGACATGTGAAGTTTTACTAGTATGAGTATGAGTGGAAATAGTTATTTTAGAATCAAGACGAAGAGTGAGGTATACAAGATTTGATAAAATCTATGAAGTTTACAAAAGGTCAGTCTTGCAAGAGATTAGTGAACAACGTGTAAGGTATTTGGGAAAATGCAAAAATAAAAATTGTAGGACTTTGAAATAGCTTTTCAACGACATATTGTGGATCCCAAACGAATCTCTGTGCAAAAGGTTATGTGTGTTTTACAGAACAATGCATAATATTTGCGCTCAGTGCGCGCCCCGAGCGCAGCCGCGAACATGCGACAGTGTTCCTGCCATTTTCCGCAGTCAGGTGTGCGGTCAGGCCTACAGGTGCATGTGGGCACACTTGGGGAATCATCTTTGAAGCCCTATTTCTTCCCCCACAGCCCCAAAACACAAAAACTTGCTCTATAAAGGAGAGCTCTCAAAAACCTAACTCCCCAAGGTCCCTCCACCACCCAAGGTAAGTTCTAATGGTTATTCTAAGTTAATTTTAATTTCCAAACATTTTATTAACATAGCTAAACCCTCCATATCATTAGATATTAGATTGGGACATCATTGTTGAGAGAAGGAACCCTAGAAATCGAATTCAAGGGGATTGAACTTCAAAGAGGTAATGTCTTCACCCTATAATTGATTCTAGCATTGGTTTAATGATTATAGACCCTAGTTCATGAGATATGAGTTGATGGGTTTGATAGAAAAGTATGAACAGTTATAGGTTTGGTGTGTTGATTGTTGATTATTGGTTAAAGGTGTTGTTTACCTTATGGGCGATAAAGAATAATGTTGATTATAACCATTTGAGACTCTAGAATTTATCTAGGAGCAAGAGAATAGGTTATTGGGTGTAGAGACACCATTAATAAGGACTATGAAGCTTTATTCCCACCAAGTGTTTGATAAAATGCTTAAGTTACCAAAACATGAGTATCATAGCTAATATGGAATCCCTTTGACTTGTATTGTTATAGATTAAAGTTGAAAGGGTTCAAAAACGTTGTATTACACTCAAGAGCAGGAAGTTAAGGTATGTGAGGCTCACTATTTATGTTTGGGAATGTCTATGATTCTCCATACGCCCCATTAACTATGACAATTACTAGTTTCCTCATAAAGTATTTATGTCTTAGTTCCATGAATAGTCGTAGAACTCCTACTCTCTAGATGGCATAGTTTCATAGTCATTCAATATTCTACGAGTTTCAGTTATGAAAAATCAACTTATTATGAATACACATCTCAGTCTAGTCCTATTCATTATTCTGGTATCATGTAACTCAGTATGGTTCAGTATTTCAGTATGATGTATTGCAGTATGATTCTCGGTTCCTGATTCTAAGTTCATGAATTTTGAACATCTATATTTGGGCCCGAGGCCGCAGTTTATGCTTTATGCATTTTGGGCCTGAGGTCGCAGTTATGTATACGTATACTTGGGCCCGAGTGCACATAATATATATATATATATATATATATATATATATATTGGGCCTGAGGCGTAATTTATTTATTCAGATAAACAGTTAGTTCATCATTTAGAAGAGGGAGTATTCATAACCTTACTTCCTATGTTTAGTTCAATTATCAGTTATCAATTTCAGTTTAAGTATTTACAATTCTTTCCTTCAGTTGTTTTACATACCAATGAAATTCAAATGTACTAACGTCCCTTTTTTCCCAGGGCCTGCATCTCGCGATGCATGTAACGATTTTCAGGTTGACGACTCTGCTTGCTAGGACATCTCGTATCAACTATTGGTGAGCCCCAGTCTTTCGGGGCGTTATCCCTCCCTTTTCAGTCATTATAGTATTTCAGTTAATAAGGTATACCGGGGACCTTGTCACGGTAAACAGTTAACATTTCAGTATTCTTTAGAGTCTTCATAGACTATAGTTCAGTCAGTGAGATGTTAGCAGTCTTTTATGTTTTAGCCTTGTCAGCTACTCGTTTATACTTGCAGACGTTTCAGTATCTTCTGCATCTATGATTCAGTAAGACTCTTTAGCAGATCATCATGTTGTATATTTATATCTAGCTTACAGTTATACCACATGTTGATCCAGCCATACAGTTGGTTCGCTCGATCATATGTAGTCAGGCACCGAGTTTCATGTTACACCCAGGCCATGGTTCGGGGTATGACAAAGCTTGGTATTAGATCCTAGGTTTAAGAGTCTTAGGGAGTCTATGAAGCCATGTCTAGTGGGGTCACTTTTATATGTGTATGTGTGCCACACGTGTAAACAGTTGACCACCAAGACATCTAGGATTGTTTCATTTCTTTGTAATCTAGATCGTGCAGTTAGAGCTATGCTTTCAGGAATCTTTCTAACTTGTGAGAATTGCATATTTCAGAAAAATGCCTGCAAAAAGAAAGTACACCAGGAGGGCCTCAGCTACTAGCAGGGGGCTACGATTAATGCTGCTCAAGAGGAAGACACTATGGCCCAGGGGGTTGTATCAGGCTCAATACCCAGTTCTTCAGACATGGATGTCAGGGGAGCTATCCAATTGCTCACCCAGATTGTTGCTACTCAGGCTCAAAGGCAGGGAACAAGTTTTGTTCATGAGACGGGTAGTTCCAGGTCCAGGGAATTCCTCAACATGAAACCTCCGGTCTTCACAGGGTCCAAAAAGGATGAGGATCCACAAAACTTCATTGATGAGGTTTAGAAGATATTTCGAGTGATGCATACTACAGACACCTAGGCAGCAGAGCTTGCTGCATACCAGCTGAAGGATGTTGTCAACACTTGGTATGAAACATGGGAAGAGTCCCGAAGGGAGGATGCAGCTCCTGCGACTTGGAAGGAGTTTGCAGATGCGTTCCTTGAGCATTTTCTGCCCATTGAGGTCTTGGAAGCTAAGGCTTTGGAGTTTGAGAGACTCAGACAGAATGAGATAAGTGTGAATGAATATTACCTCAAGTTCGTCTCTCTCGCCAAGTATGCTCCGGAAATGGTACGTGATATGAGGGCCAGAGTTAGGCGGTTTGTGTTGGGGCTTTCAGATGATTTGTTTGCTGATGCTAATATAGTTGCTCAGAATAATGACATGACCATCACTAAGATGGTTGCCTTTGTTCAAGGGAACAAAGATGGTTGAAGGAAGAAGAGCGGCTACAGAGAGAGAATGACAGGGAATTCAGCAAGAGAGCTAAGTCTGCAGGAAATTTCAGCCACGGGGGATCTCAAATAGGAGGTAATCTCCAGTTCTTCAGGAAATCAAAATCGGGACCTGCTCCATCTTCAGCTAGTGCACCAGTTCAAAGGTCCAAGTTTAACAAGAAAAACCAAAATTCCAGAGCAGCAAACTCACAATCACATGCTAGTGTGGGTTACAGAGTCCTTGGTTACCCCATTTGCAACACGTGTGGTAAGAGGAACCCAGGGTTGTGTCGTTCAAGCACAAACGGTTGCTTTGGGTGCGTTCAGCAGGGCCACTTCGTGAGGTATTATCCATCAGCAAAGTAGAACAATGGAGGCAATGTAGCTCAGTCCACTAATTTAGCAGCCCCCCATAACTCTCAGGCTCAACAAGAGCGCGGTGCAGCAAAGTCTAGTAATGCAGGCGGTGGTCGAAACCACTTGTATGCACTGACAGGCCGTCAGGATACAGAGGCTCGTGGAGATGTTGTCACAGGTATGCTAACAATATTCACTTTTGATGTCTACGCTCTTATAGATCAAGGATCCACCCTATCTTATATAACCCCATATATTGCTAAGAAATTTGGGACAGAACCAAAAAAGTTGTGTGAACCTTTTGAAGTGTCCACTCCAGCTGGAGAATTAGTTATAACAAGTTGTATCTATAGGGGATGTCCAGTCGAAGTGTATCATCATCTTACTGTAGCAGACTTAGTAGAATTAGAGATGGTAGACTTCGATGTGATCATGGGCATGGATTGGTTAGAGTCTTGTTATGCCACAGTGGGTTGTAGAACCAAAATAGTAAGTTTTGAATTTCCTGGTGAACCAGTCTTAGAACTGAAGGGTGATGTAGTAACACCTAGGGGTAAGTTTATTTCCTATCTTAAAGCCAGAAAAATGATCTCCAAAGGGTATATCTATCACCTGGTTCGAGTTAAGGATGCAGATTTTAGATTCTCACTCTTCAGTACCAATTGTAAATGAGTTCCCAGAAGTGTTTCCCGAAGATCTTCCTAGAGTCCCTCCCGATAGAGAGATTGACTTTGGAATTGATCTACTCCCCGACGCTAAGCCTATATCTATTCCACCTTATAGAATAGCTCCAGCAGAGTTGAAAGAGCTAAAAGTCCAGTTGAAAGATCTTCTAGATAAGGGATTCATAAGGCCAAGTGTCTCACCTTGGGGCGCACCGGTCCTGTTTGTCCGAAAGAAGGATGGGTCTTTGCGCATGTGTGTTGACTATCGTCAGTTGAATAAAGTCACCATCAAGAAAAAGTACCCTCTTCCCAGAATAGATGACTTATTTGATCAACTTCAAGGTGCCCAGTGTTATTCCAAGATTGACCTCAGATCGGGATACCATCAGTTGAAGGTTAAGAAAGTCGATATTCCAAAAGTAGCTTTCAGGACTCGGTATGGGCATTTCAAATTTTTGGTAATGTCATTTGGTTTAACGAAAGCACCAGCAACTTTCATGGACCTTAGGAATAGGGTCTTCAAGCCCTATCGTGATTTTTTCGTTATTGTGTTTATTGATGACTTATTGATCTATTCCTGTAGCGAGACTGACCATGCAGAACATCTCAGAATTGTGTTGCAGACACTGCAGGATCACAATCTATATGCGAAATTTTCTAAGTGTGAATTCTGGTTGAAAATCAGTAGCGGTTTTGGGCCATATCATCTCAGGGGAAGGCGTGAAGGTGGACTTTCAGAAAATAGAGGCAGTGAAGAATTGGCCTAGACCCACCTCATTATCCGATAGAAGAAGTTTCTTGGGTCTAGCATGCTATTATAGGCGTTTCGTAGAGGGATTTTCTTCTATACTAGATTAACTCAGAAGAAAGTTAAGTTTCAATGGTCGAATGCTTGTGAGAAAAGTTTTGAGGAGTTAAAGAAGAGGTTGACTTCAGCTCCAGTCTTGACGGAAGGAATCGAAGGGTTCGTTGTTTATTGTGATGCTTCAGGGGTTGGTCTTGGGTGTGTATTAATGCAGCATGGTAAAATCATAGCCTACGTATCGATACAACTCAAGGCTTACAAGAAGAATTATTTGACTCATGATCTTGAATTAGCAGTTGTGGTGTTTGCTCTTAAGATCTGGCGCCATTATTTGTATGGGGTGCATGTTGACATTTTTACAGATCACAAGAGTCTCCAGTACATCTTCAAGCAAAGAGAATTTAATAGACATCATAGGAGGTGGCTCGAATTACTTAAAGATTATGATGTTGATATCCTCTATCATCCGGGAAAAGTCAATGTTATAGTTGATGCTCTCAGTCAGCTTTCTATGGGAAGCTTAGCTCTTGTTGAGGCAGATAAGCGAACTATGATAAAGGAAGTCCACCGCTTAGCAAGTATAGGATTTCTACTTTTGGACTCCGAAGATGGTGGTGTTGTTCTACAGAACAGGGCTGAATCCTCCTTAGTAGCCGAAGTGAAGGAAAAGCAGTTCAGTGATCCCTACTTATTGCAGCTGAAGGAGAGAATTCACAAACACAAGACTACGGCTTTTGAACAAGGGGAAGATGGTGGTACTTTGAGGTACAGAGGCATACTATGCGTTTCAGACGTAGATGGGCTCAGAGAGAGGATTATGTCAGAAGCTCAATATTCCAGGTATTCCATTCACCCAGGTTCCACAAAGATGTATCATGATCTTAAGGAGGTGTATTGGTGGAACGATATGAAAAAGAATATAGCAGACTTCGTGGCTAAGTGTCCAAATTGTCAGCAGGTGAAAGTCGAACACCGGAGACCTGGTGGTTTAACTCAAAGTATAGAAATTCCCGTTTGGAAATGGGAGATGATAAACATGAACTTCATAACAGGTTTACCTTGCTCATTTCGGAAGCATGATTCGATTTGGGTGATTGTAGACTGACTTACCAAGTCAGCTTACTTCTTGCCAGTGAAGACTACATATTCGGCCGAGGATTATGCCAAGTTGCATATCAAAGAAACCATCTGATTGCATGGGACTCCTTTGTCTATCATCTCAGATCGTGGCGATCAGTTGACAGCGAACTTTTGGAAATCCTTTCAGAAGGGATTGGGCACAAGGGTGAACCTGAACACCGCTTTTCATCCTCGGACAGATGGACAGGCGGAGCGCACCATTCAGAATCTTGAGGATATGTTGAGGGCATTATCGATTTTAAAAGTAATTGGGACGATCATCTACCTCTCATTGAGTTTGCTTATAATAACAGTTATCACTCTAGTATCAAGATGGCACTGTATGAAGCTCTATATGAGTGAAGGTGTAGATCACCAATTGGTTGGTTCAAAGTTGGAGAAGCGGAGTTATCAGGACCCAATTTGGTCTATCAGGCTATGGAAAAGTCAACTTGATACAAAACCATTTGAAAATGGCTCAAAGTCGCCAAAAGTCCTATTCGGACGTGCGGCGTAGAGAGTTAGAGTTCCAAGTTGATGATTGGGTGTTTCTGAAAGTTTTTCCTGTGAAAGGAGTTATGGGATTTGGGAAGAAGAGGAAGCTTAGTCCCCGCTATATTGGGCCATATAGAATCCTGTGAAGGATCGGGCAAGTGGCTTATGAGTTAGAATTGCCACAAGAATTAGCTGTTGTACACCCAGGGTTTATGTGTCCATGTTGAAGAAATTCATGGGAGACCCATCACTTGTGGTTCGTACGGATATTGTAGGGGTTAAATACAGCATGTCTTACTAAGAAAGTCCAGTGGCTATTCTTGATCGTCAAATCCGCAAGCTCGGAACTAAGGAAATTGCTTCAGTAAAAGTGCTTTGGAGGAATCAAAAGGTTGAAGAGGCTACATGCGAAGCCGAAGAGGACATGAAGTCCAGATATCCCCATCTCTTTAAAGAGCAAACAGAAAATGTGGAAGGTAATTAACCTTTCCATTCAGGCTTATATTATAATCTCCATGTACTTCAGTATTTACTCAGCTTAGCATTTGGTGATCATGTACTCGTTCAGTTTGATATACATATATTCATTATATTTTAGTATTCGCATATCACCATCACACCCGTTTAATGTCCATAGATAGTCATAGTTGCAGCCAAGACCATCATTCGAGGACGAATGATTCCAAGGGGGAGATAATTTAACACCTCGTAAATTCGGCTTATGTATGAACGTGTTAAATGAGTAGTAAGGTTATATTTTGGACATGTGAATTTCTATTGGTATGAATATGGGTGGAATTAGTTATTTTAGAATCAAGACAAAGAGTGAGGTATACAAGATTTGATAAAATCTACGAAGTTTACAAAAGGTCTATCTTGCAGGAGGTTTAGTAAAAAACCTGTAAGATATTTGCGAAAACTCAAAACATAAAATTTGTAGGCCTTTGAAATATCTTTCCTACGATATATTGTGGATCCAAAACAAATCTTTTTTCAAAAGGTTATGTGCATTTTACAGAACAGTGCACAATATCCGCGCCCAGTGTGTGCCCTGAGCGCGGCCGCGAACATGCGGCAGTGTTCCTACGATTTTCCGCAGCCAGGTGCATGGTAAGGCCTACAGGTGCATGTGGGAATACTTGGGGAGTCATTTTTAAAGCCCTATTTCTTCCCCCACAGCCCCAAAACACAAAAACTTGCTCTACAAAGGAGAGCTCTCAAAAACCTAACTCCCTAAGGGTCCCTTAATTGAGCCAAGGAACCCTAGAACTCCAATTCAAGGGGATTGAACTTCAAAGAGGTAATGTCTTCACCCTCTAATTGATTCTAGCATTGGTTTAATGATTATAGACCCTAATTCATGATATATGAGTTGAAGGGTTTGGTAGAAAAGCATGAACGGTTATATGTTTGGTGTGTTTATTGTTGATTATTGGTTAAGGATGTTGTTTACCTTATGGGTAATAAATAATAATATTGATTATAACCATTTGAGACTTTAGAATTTATCTAGGGGCAAGAAAATGGGTTATTGGGTGTAGAGACACCATTAATAAGGACTATGAAGCTTTATTCCCACCAAGGGTTTGATAAAATGCTTAAGTTACCAAAACATGAGTATCATAGCTAATATGGAATCCTTTTGACTTGTATTGCTATAGATTAAAGTTTAAAGGGTTTACAAACGTTATATCACGCTCAAGAGCAGGAAGTTAAGGTATGTGAGGCTATTGGGAATGTCTATGATTCTCCCTACGCCTCATTAACTATGACAATTACTAGTTTCCTCATAAAGTATTTATGCCTTAGTTCCATGAATAGTCGTAGAACTTCTATTCTCTAGATGGCATAGTTTCATAGTCATTTAATATTCTACGAGTTTCAGTTATGACAAATCAACTTATTATGAATACACATCTTAGTCTAGTCCTATTTATTATTCTGGTATCATGTAACTCAGTATGCTTCAGTATTTCAGTATGATGTATTGCAGTATGGTTCTCAGTTCCTAATTCTAAGTTCTTGAATGTTGAACATCTGTATTTGGGTCCGAGGCCGCAGTTTATGCTTTATGCATTTTGGGCATGAGGCCGCAGTTATGTATACATATACTTGGGCCCGAGGCTGCAGTTTGTGCACATAATATATATATATATATATATATATATATAGGGTCTAAGTCCGCAGTTTATTTATTCAGATAAACAGTTGGTTCATCATTTAGAAGAAGGAATATTCATATCCTTACTTCCTATGTTTAGTTCAGTTATCAGTTATCAGTTTCAGTTTCCGTATTTACAATTCTTTCCTTCAGTTGTTTTACATACCTGTGCAATTCAAATATACAAACGTCCATTTTTGCCCGGGGCCTGCATCTCGCGATGCAGGAAATGATTTTCAGGTTGACGACTCTGCTTGCTAGGACATCTCGTATCAACTGTTGGCGAGCCCCAGTCTTTCGGGGCGTTATCCCTCCATTTTTCAATCATTATAGTATTTCAATTAATAAGGTATATCGGGGACCTTGTCTCGGTAAACAGTTAACATTTCAGTATTCTTTAGAGGCTTCGTAGACTATAGTTCAGTCAGTCGGATGTTAGCAGGATTTTATGTGTTAGCCTTGTCGGATACTCATTTATACTTGCAGACGTTTCAGTATCTTCCGCATCTATGATATTTCAGTCAGACTCTTTAGCAGATTATCATGTTGTATATTTATATCTAGCTTACAATTATACCACGTATTGATCCAGCCATACAGTTTGTTTGCTCGGTCACATGTAGTCAGGCGCCGAATGTCGTGTTACGCCCAGGCCATGGTTCGGGGCGTGACATTCGAAACACAGAATTAAGTTTTAAAACTCTAGATTACTTATCGGGTCATCACATTTAGTCTGCGTAAAAAAAACTAGTTATATTATTTAGTAAGTTTTTAAATTCAACATTCTCATTTGCTAATGACGTCCCTTTATAGGCGGTGGCGAAGCCAGGAATTTCACAAAGAATGTTCAACATATAATTTTTTACCTTTATACTCAATATAAATTTCTATATACACAATATAATTTTTAGATGAAGGGTGTTCGATTGACCACACTTTAGTGTATGTGACTACGCCACTGTTTATAGGAATGACATACGTGGACCTCACAGTTTTGTGATTTGTCCCTTGAGCAATGGGCGTTAACCAAAAGGCGCATCATCAGTTGAATCTTGATTTCGCCCTTATATGACCCGTAACTTTTTCCTCTCATCCCAATGCGGGATTTGTCCGAGGCAGATTTCATTGCTGAGCAATTACTGTTAGCTGCTCAGCACAATTATGCTTGATTTGAAAAGATTAAGCAATTCTACACCTCTATTTAGAGGTTAGGAGTTAAATTCTTGACTCTTTACTATTCCAAGAGACATAAGGAACTAAACTGAAACATGGAAATAACTGAAAGTGAAGCATCTGAAGATTGTGGCTCTCTTTTAACTCTAGAATATCTACTTTATGAATTCGCACAACTCTCACAAGTAAAATTACAGAATAGGAGGAAGTTTAAATATATATATATTAAAAAAGAAGAAGATGAAAAGCACATTCTCTCCTCTATCGCTCATTGTTCTTGACCTTCTAGGGACGTACATAGAATTTTATATAAGCGGTGTCATAATTTGAAGAAATGGACAAATGAATAAATTACTATAATGACAAGTAATGTCATTTTCTATACGTATTACCAATAATTTTATTTTTCATATTAAAATTTAGTGAGATTTTTTTATCAAACGGTATCCCGTGACATCACATGGTATAAAGTGCATACGCTCTAGTTTTAGAAATTGAAGTACGTTTCGGTAGTCTATGCTTCCTTTGATTGTGGTATTTGATATGCCCATTTCTTCAACGGGGAGGCAATTCCTTTTTTATTTTTAAATCCAAAGTTTGGACAAGTTAACAAGTCCTAACCTTAAAATTTGAGATAGTAAGTAAAAAGGGTGAATTCAGAATTTAAAATTTACATTCTGGGGTGAGTTCAACAGACTTAGTAATTAGAGCTTCGAAATTATGGGTTAAATATAATATTTTTTTTATAGTTTTAT
>MDKJ01367931.1:0-42966 GCA_005239525.1 Nicotiana knightiana
TAAATAACATAGAAAATATACAAATCTAGAATATTCCTTATTTACTTTTGTTTCCTTATCAAAATTAGTTGGTTCTAATCCAAGAGTTTTGATCTCTCTCTCTCATTAAGTGCATACAAATCAAGATATGCCTAATTATACCATCAATTAGTCAAGTCATAAATTTTCTTGTCTGAAAATGTGAGGTTTTGAGAATTCAGAAACCGAAATGACGTCGAGAGACTATAATAACTATAACTATAGCATGCCAGAAATTGAAAGTTAAAGTGATTAGACCTATAACATGACCTCGAACTATAGAATAAAGTAAGGATTATATATTACTTATTAGTAGATATTATCCCATTTTTAGATTTCTTGGCATACTCCTTTGTTAATCTCTTCTCTTTGTATTTGAAACAGATTGGGGAAAAAAATATTGAGTCAAAACCTAAGTGACCTAACAGTTTTGCCACTTTTAGACAAAATGGCAAATAGCCACTTTTTACTATGCTAATCAAATATTAGCTACTATCTGAAAATTAGTCAATATTTAGGCACATTGTGATTAGTTGGACAAAAATACTCATAAACCAAACACGAAAAATACACGTGGAGTTGAAAATCCAAAAAATACCTTGTTAAATAAAACAGAGAAATCATGTAAATTAAGATTTTTTTTTTAATAAAACTTAACAAGATAAGTTGAATGCAAATAACACAAAGTCATGCAAATCTAACGGGATTTAGTGAACAATTGAACAAACACAAACTCATACCGTTCCAGTAGAATTTGTGAACCATATACATAAACAACCATTCAACTTGGCACCATTTTTCATTTCGACACTCTATCTCAATCTTGTTCTATTTTGGCACTCCAACCCTGTATACCGTCAAAATGAGTTTGTCCTTCTTGTTAGGGCTGGGCATATATCGGGTATAACCGATAGCCCGAACCGAAAAAAGCTTATTGGGGTATCGATATCGGATTATTGGGTTAACGATTTTGTATTTTTTTCACTATTGGGTTATCGGTTCGGGTCACGGTTTGCCCAATATATTAACGGGTTAACCGATAACTCAATATTTAATAAAATTAAGATTTTACCCTTAAGTATATAAATACATCTAGGGTTTTATTCTCTCTTTTTCTCCCAATTTTTCCAGCCGCATCAAGATTGAAGTTTCCAGTTCACTCTTCCGACTCTAATTCAATTCTTGAACAGTTCTTCTTCAAAATTCCAAGTACAACCACATTCTTAGAATTTTAGCGTAAGTTTGTATTCCAAAATTACTTATTTGTTAAGAACAAATTTTCGTCCTTTCTTTTGAGTTTTACAGTAGAGTTCGATAATAAAAATATAAGATTTTTGATTATTTTCGCTTCTTTATTTTGTGCTCATGTTTTAGTACTATGTTTGTACTTGTTAATTTTAAGGTGAAATTACTAGTACTTTGTATTGTTATTAATGTATTTGAACGACTGTTGTTGAAGAATGAACACTATTTCAGTTGTGTTTGGATAACTGTTGAATTACTAATACTCTTGTTGCTCTTGATACAATTGGACTCTGAAAAATTAAATTGATCTCTTAATTATGGTTTGGCAGGAAACCAAAAAGTTGTAATTTATGTTCCTGTTAACTAATATTTCCAATGAATTGGAGATGGAATGCTTCTGGAGTTGTAGTATCAATTTTTGAGGTTGTACAGGTCATGAATTTGTCAAAATGAAATATGCTTCAAATATTAGTTGTGGTTAAAATGCAGAATTGGGTAGTATACTATATGTGAATTCCTCTCTTTTTTGCTTAACTCGAGTGAATTGTATTCTCTTTTTTGCTTAAATCTAGATTGAGTTATCTTATCGGGTAAACCGATAATCGAACCGATAATGATCGATAACTGATTAACCGATAATCGATAACTAATATCTTATCGGTTTGGTTATCAGTTTATCATATTTGTAAGCCGATAACCGATATGCTAAACCGATAATATTCATAACCGAACCAAACCGACCGATGTCCACCCCTACTTCTTATGACTAATCGAGGTTGGATCATGTTAGGCCGCGGTTTAGCCTCGTGTTATATCGAGCCTCAGTACAAAGTTAGATTACTGAACCTTTAATTCAGAGATCGATCAAGTCCGAGATCGAGACCAAGCAGAACAGAGATCAAGCGAGACCGATGGAGGTGTACCTAGTCAAATAACGGTAAGCCGTGATATCCGGGATTGAGAAAGGATCGCGACGGAAATATCGGCACATATCAAGATGAGGCCGATTAATTATCCAATCATGAGAATTCGTATTGTATTTAAAATTATACCATAAGTAGAACTTCATACTATAAAAAAGGGGTCTAATCATTTGTAAAGGGATCCGATTCATGCAATTCAGAGCAATACACTATTCTTTAAGCTCTCAATACTCTGTTATTTTATTCACATCTAACTTTGCTCATTCATTTGGTTCGATGATAACCTGTATCGAGGGTCAAAGCTGCACGTCTCATTTGGTTTGCTTTATTTTTCTTTACAGTCAATTTTAGTATCAATTTACATATTTTCTCAGTTTGTGCCAAGTGAAATCACATGTCCTTAAACCCACATATAGATTCAATTGTTATTCGTTTTTAGGATAAACAAACCTTAGTTCTTATGTGTCACTTTAACACAAAAGTTGAACCCAGTGCAAAAAATATAACATGTGTGTATAGACAAATCTGAGGTGTAATAAATATCTAATTAAATGCTACCATCTATTTTTTTATCCATGTCAAACATGTCAATATTAAAATGCTCGAAACCGACTGTATTTGGGTAAAATTAAGGTCACACTTCTTATTTTTTCTGTCACAAATACCTATTCGTAGTAGTACCCTAAGCTCCTTCCCAAATCCCTAATCGCAGATGAACCTATTGATTATCAGTGGTTTCTTCATCATCTGAAGACGAGCATCACATATTCATCAATTATTTCTTCATATTCATCAACTATATTCATCATTCGAAACTTATTTGAAGAGTACTTTTGATTTTTTTTTTTTTGCCTTAGAAGTAGCTATTGTTTATTAACGTGGTTCTTATACTGGTAAGTGTCGATTTGTCCATACAATGTATTTTTCTTTGTCAGGTTATATTGAAAAATTGATGCAAAAGCAAAGGTTTTTAATATCGAAAAATATTGCATGAAGAAAATAATATTTTTGAGATATGGATTCACTTCAAACTTGAAGCTTAGATGAAATAAACCTACAAAAAAAATTAATCAGATTAAATAAAGGAACAACAAAATTGTAAAAGTTTGAAGCTTTTTGGATAGCCTGATATGAATTTAGATGAAAGCTTTGGAACTTTGAGAATGAAGATGAGGAAACAGTAAATGGGGATGGGAATAATGAAGATGAAATAATGGGGAAGGAAGTTGGGGGATTAAATATGGGGCCAACATAATTTTATTACCGTTGGAAAAGGAATTTTGCCCCAAAAAAAAAAAATCGCCTCACGCGCCTATCAGGTGAGGCAACTCACACTATGTGACTAGTCAGCTTTTGTGTTAAAATGACACATAAGAAATAGGGTTGGAGTGCCAAAATGGAACAAGGTTGAAATAGAATGCCAAAATGAAAAATGGTGCCAAGTTGAATGGGTTGTCTATGTAATTGCCTTGAATATAGCATGAAGTCTTACCGGTTTGTCATGACTTGTATTCCATATTTGTCGGATTCGCTTAACCATCTACCGCTCAACTTAAGGATATTTTTACTTGAAATTTTTTAAAATTTTTACCTCCTATAGCAAAGGTTTACACCATATTTATTACATAAAAAACTCTTTTAAAATATTATTTTCAATATATACCTTTTATTTTTTATAGCAAAATATGTATTTATATTATACACTACCGTTAAGGCATTAAATACGATGTCTAATATTTTTCTCTCTCATTCTTTCAGTATTCTCCCCCAAAATCACCGCACAGTATATCTAATTTCTCTCTCCGCGATCTCTCTCTCATAACAAGTTTGTCTTCCATATTGTTGAACCACAATTCTCTCCTTGCCTTCCCCAAGCTTTATAGTTTTCTCACAACGCCATTATCTCTCTCAATTTTCAACTTTTTTTCCTCCAAATAGTTGTGGTAAGTGTTAAAACTTTTGAGTTTTTGGCTGGTTAAAGCTTATTCTTGTTCTCTTCAGCAGTTTTTTTTTAAATATTCACCATTATTAGGTTTTCTGCAGAATATCCATTAAAGCACTCAATTTTGAAGGGCCATCTTTCGATTTGCAAATCACTCAAGAGTAACTTGTATTTGCAGGTTCATCAGCAACCACTGAAGCCGAAAAGAAAACAAAAATACGCAATGACCCTAATTTGTAGATGTATTTATATGTATTCGAGTCCGCATACATTGATTTTTAGTTTGTACAATGATTTTTTCTTCTTGTATTTAGATGTATTTATATGTATTCGATAAGGCATACACTTTTTTATTTTGTACAGTGATTTTTTATTGTTGTATTCAGATGTTTTTATATGTATTTGAATTCATACAATAATATTTTTTAAATACATTGTAGTTCTATCATTTTGATGTTATTCAACAATTACTTATGCATTCAATATAACTGTATTCATCTGTATTTTCAACCTAACTGTATCCATTTGTATTTAAAACAACAATACAGTGAAATACTCTCAATACAAATACAAATTCAATGAATACAACCAATGAAATATACTCATTAAAACAGTAATATCATGTATTAGAAATAAATAAAATATTGTGAATACAAAAATAAATTTGAATATGTTGAACGCAACTGTTAGATACAACAGAATATAAGCACTATGTTTATTATGAATTATGCAGGCAATATGTTACTCTTACAGGTTGTATCATGTATATGAATACATGATGTATTCAAATACAGAAAATTGAATTTTAAAATATTTCTGTAGATACTTGTATCAATTCCTAGTAGAACCTGGAACAATGTCAGGAAAAAAACTTGAACTGTATCAGAAAAAAAAGAGGGATTGAAACTCTGAAGAATGCTCTATTTTTTTGTGTTTAGCGTCTGATAATTCTTCTCATTAATTGGATTGATAATGTTGTGTGTTATAATTGATTTATGTGGGTTATATTAGGAGTGTATCCCGTTAAATTAACAGTTTTCCATTATTAAACAACTGGAGAGACCTATTATTACGTTGATTGTCGTTACTGTATTCATGAATACATGTGAATACAACGGCTGACAGTTGGACTGTCCTGTTTTTTAGCCACTAAATAATAGTCATATCTGAAATTCCTCAAATTTTTTCACCACAACTTGAGAAGGTCATATCCACACAAATGTCAAAACTGGGGACAATATTTAAATAGCAGATCAAAGCTTCCCTTTTGTGCAAATCACCCAAGATAGGGCCAAAATCCAAACAAATTGGAGCAGCACTCTGTTTAGGTAGTGAAAAAGTAACCTAAGTAGGCGACTATCTAATCTACTAAATTAAAAATATCCGAAAAATATATAATATGTGTATAACTTATATAATCAATGTATAATATATCCGACTAGAAAATATAAATATTAAATCAGGCCGGCTATTTGTGTAACAATTACTTAGACAGTCTCCAATTCCAAGTATGGCCCAGCTGATTTCAGCCCAAATCTGTTACAAGATAAGCTCACACCGACTACAGCACCGCGTCATTATTGGTTGAAAGGGCAAAATAGTCAATTCGAAGCTTACATAACAACCAAAAAGAAACGTCACACGAATTTTCTTGGTCCTCGCAATAACAGATTACAGATAAAATCCAATTTATATTAATTCTAGCTTCAAAATTTTTCCTTTATCAATAATTTCTCCTTTCTCTCTCCGTCGCATCGGTCTCGTCCGGCGACTCTTCTTCCTCTTCTGATCTATCCATTTGATGGATAACGGACCGCCTCAGCCGTCAGGTTAATTTATTTTTCTGTATCGCGATTTTTTTGGTGGATTTAATTTTGTGTTTGTGAAGTGTTTTCTTTTTTCAATTTTATCTGGTTAACTTGTGCGCACCTTGATTAATTTACTGGATACTTGTTATTTGTTACTAACACATATGTCGAATAACTCTGTTAGCCAAAATTTAGACCGGTGGAAGAATTACCTAGTTTTTGTTTGATTTTTAATTTTGTGGTTGAGTTAACTTGTGTGCACCTTGATTAATTTACTAGATACTTGTTATTTGTTACCAGCACATATATCGAATAACTCTGTTACCCCAAAATTTAAGCAGGTGGAAAGAATTACCTAGTTTTTGTTTTCTTTTAATTTTGTGGTTGGGTTAACTTGTGTGCACCTTGATAATTTGCTGGATAAATGTTCTGTGTCACCAGCACATGTATGGAACAGGTGGAAAGAATATTTATGTTTGCCTTTGTTGAGTTTATTGAACTTTGGTGTAGACGACTCCAACTTGTTTGGGACTGATGTTTAGTAGTAGTAGTTGTTGTTGAGATTAGACTATGGTTTCCTATGGTACATTCTAGCTGCTAAGCCACGCCACTATTTGGTATTGGAATAATTTAGACCAGAATAGAGCGGATATGAGACTGACTAATTTGGGATCAAGTTTTTTGATTGTATCGAATTTACTTAGTTCATGTGTCCTTTTTCGTTCCGATCAAGATGGATTTGAATGGGAATTGCGCTGGAGCTCTTGCATACTGGAAATTAGTTCAGAGATTGGGGCTTAGGTTTGCTTTCAATCTAACGCCTTTACCCACTTGAGACAGATTTTTTGCACCTTTTGTATTTTCTTGTGTCTTAGATTTAGTTGTTCAGATTGGTATTGTCTACCGTACGTATATATAATGTGGTTCTGATAAAGCCTCTAACTTTCCTCCTAGGAAATCTCATTCTTCTAGGAGCGGAAAAGGTCAAATTATTGAGCATTGGAATGTAATTGATCATACTGGAGCAGAACAGATATTGGGCATTATATAACTGACTACAACTAGTTTAGGATTAAGTCATAGTTGATTAATTGATAGGACACTTTTGGATTTGAGCTGATCTCAGGGTTCGTGGCAAAAATTTTGAGTTGTTTCAAAGAGGGAATGTTGGTATGAAATACCATTAAAGCCATTCGTTAGCCATTTAAAATGTATTTACAGGGTCATATTTTTGCATGTGATAAGATAACTATGTACCTACAATTTGATCATTAATCATTAGAAGTAGTAAAACCAAAATAAAGCAACTTCATTACACATGCCATAGCTACTTCTAGCAGTTGATACTTTGCAATCTTAAAACACACTTCTTTATAGAATTAATAATTAGGGAGAAAGCATACACGGAATTTCATATTTTTCTAAAGTTTGGTCTTAGTTTCTTACAATAGTAGTTACTATGTATTTAATTTGGTCAGTTTAAGTAGATTGCCACATATAAAGGCTATCTAGTATGTTACTGGTTTCTCACAGTAGATTTGTCTATTTATTATAAGAGCAAGGTTTAAAGAAATTTTAGGCATTCCTAGTAAGTACTTTTGTTTTATTTGATTAGAATCCACGGAAGCAATCTACCCTCGACTAACTCATTTTTCCACTTTTTACTTTCGAGTATTATTGAGTTAATATTTGTTTTCCACTGCAGGTAACAGCCCACCTCCGAAACCTTGGGAACGAGCTGGGTCCTCTTCGGGCCCTACACCTTTTAAGCCCCCGTCTTCTGGTAACACGAGTGACGTAGTAGAGGCATCCGGAACAGCCAGGCCTGGTGAAATTGTTTCAACTGCTAATAGGAATACAACTGTTAATAATAGCACACTTGCAAGGCCTGTACCTCCTCGACCTTGGGAGCAACAGCAAACTTACGGTAGCGGAGGTATAAGATGTTTATTAGTTCATTCTCCCTCTCGCTCTTCTTTGTGTGTGTTTTGTGTCTCCAGTTAGAGGGTTGACTATCCAGAAATCTATGATTTAAAACATGTCATTTTTAATCCTCAAAGACACTATTGATGTCTTTCATGCTAGGACAGCTGTTTTATGGTTTTGTAGTGTCCTTTACATCCTTAAGGTCCACTCTTGATATCTCAAATGCTGGCCCCCTTGCGTCAAAGACTGCTTATTAGTGATGTGTATTATGATCTCGGCTTTAGAAGCATGCATGTGGTTTTTCATTATCATAACGCAATATGTGATTTATTATTACGCACGCCATCATTAACTAGGCAAGTTCTTCCTTTATATATTCTGATTTGACTTACTTTGTAAGTCTATTGCATGCATAAGATTGCCTTGTTTAAGAAAAGCATTATGAGGCTTCGAAGTCTGAACTCAAACTGGCCTACTTATCCTTTTTTGGTGGTGCTCATCTTAGTCATGGCTCCTGTTAAATTGCCTTAACCTCTGATTGAACATTCCATGGAACTGGTATCCATTCTGCTAGTCGGTATTACTTTCTACCTTACGTATCTGTTCTCGGGGATGAAGTGCCTAATTGACTTTGATTCATTTGCAATAAGATGTCTATGCATATGCAACTCAATTCCTACTCTTCTTTATACTTTGTATTCCTGGAAGTATAAATAGCATCTGTGTGTTTACCTCGCCAAATCTTAATGTTGTTATGGACATACTCTTTTTCGTTTCCCTTACACTGAAGAGGACTTTCTTGATTGTTGAAGGTTTTGATCAAGTAATTGAAGTTAGTAATTGAAATTGAAGTAAGAGGAGCTGAGGCCTTTTATAAAGAGTATCGATCTGATTATTTGCTTATGCAGGTTATAATACAGGGATGAATTATAATTCTGGATATGGAACTGGAATGTATGGTTCTTCTTATGGTGGTGGCTATGGAAGCACATACGGAAGTGGTTTGTATGGAAACAGTATGTATAGAGGAGGTTATGGTGGACTTGCAGGTGGTGGCATGTACGGTGGTGGAATGTATAATAGTGGGTTTGGTGGCTCAATGGGGGGTTATGGCATGGGCATGGGCGGCATGGGTGGCATGGGCATGGGCGGCTTTGGGGACCAAGATCCAAATAATCCCTATGGTGCTCCATCTTCTCCACCAGGCTTCTGGGTTTCCTTCATGCACGTTGTAAGCTCTAACAGTACCAAATAATCTATTTCTGCTCTATAAGTTTGTTTCAGGGCCCCTAAAATGAATTTGATTTGCATAAGTCTCTCATTTGACCTGCACTTCAAGTAAAAACTATATTGGCCTTATTGCTGAATTTTTGTTTTTGGATTGGATAACAGACTAAAATTAGGTGCATGTGAATGGGTAACGGAGCAAGGCCTCCAAAATAAAGGGGTGGAATCACATAGGGAAGGATAGAAATTTAACAAGGCTTGTGAAGTCTCAGTGGCTTCTTGCAACTCTTGGGTTTCTGTAACGAGATACTTTCAGTTAGACCCCACTTTATCCCAAAAAGAAACTTTTAGTTAGATTCCTCAATGTTTTTGACAATAAGATCCAGGCTAAGCTTTTATAAATTGTGTACTCTCTCTTATTTGACATTTGTGATTTTCTTGCCTGCAGTTAGTAGGTTTGTCCATACCTATGATTAAGAACTTGAGGGCCCCTTTGAATTATCAAAAAGTTCAAGGAGATTTAAATGAAATTAAAAGTTCTTTTACGTATTTTATTTTGGGTTCTGGTGTGAGGAGAGGGTTGTTCTTTGGTACCTGGTGCTATTGAAACTACTAGTAACATAGGGTATTAGTCTTTACTTTGTAGACATCATGCATGTCTTTTGGCCTTGATAACTAATTGTTTGACTTCCTGTGATTGTAATAATGTAGATGCAAGGTGTTGTAACTTTCTTTGGCCGCGTCGCAATGTTGATAGACCAGAATACCCAGGCATTTCACATGTTCATGTCGGCAATGCTTCAGGTATCTCTTCACTTACAACTGCCCTTGCACCCCAACAGTTTTAAGTAACTAGTGCTTCATTTCATTGTCCTTTAGAAATGTATTTCTACTGTGCTAATAATTTGTGGAAAATACTCGGGATATATGACATAATATTTCACTAAAATGTATTTTGCAGCTGTTTGATCGCTCAGGAATGTTATATGGAGAGTTGGCTAGATTTGTGCTGAGATTGCTTGGTGTCAAAACAAAGCCCAACAAAGTTCACCCCCCGGGCCCTGGTGCACTTCCTGGTCCGCACCATCCTCATGGCAATCAGAACTTTATTGAGGGGCCTAAGGCTGCTCCAAGTGCTGGCTGGGACAATGTGTGGGGGAATAATGCACAATGATCCTTAGTAGTTAACTTTGAGTTGTCACCTACCATCAGAAGCAAATGATAACAGGCTGCAATCTGTACGAAAGTTAAAGTATTGATAAGAGCTATGCTGGTGTACTCGTATGTAAACCCGATCTACCGTGAGATTTTAAATGAGAAAAATCTCTCTCTCTCTCATAATTTCTTAGGGACTGCCAAATTGTGTGAATTCTATTGATTGGTGATAAATGCTTCATTGAGCAAGATTTGTGTAAATCCACCAATTGCAAAGTCTTAAAGGACTTTATGTCTGTCTTCTTTGTTATACATGGTCTTAACCTTTTTTGTTTTCATATTTAAGGCATTCAAAATGTATTTTACATACTTACAAGGTCATTCTTGATTTTTGTAACTTCTTGATAGTGCATAGTAATTTATATTCATTGCTTTCATACTTCCATTGAAAAAGAATGAAAAAAAGAGCTTCTTAGGATACTTTCCATGCACTTAACAGAACATCAAGTATGGATTTAGCCATAGGTCCACGTGTTCGGTGGAACCAGTGTTTTGGGACCAAATATTGTGCAGAAAAGTATAGATAGAGTTAGATATATGCTTTTCAGCATCCGACTCAAAACTCGCGGCGTCTAAATTCTAAATATTCAGCACGAACAACTGTTCTGCAGTTGAATATAAAGTATGAATCCATACCGTCAGAGCAATATTTGTTGTAATTGTATTTATCCTTATGAGGCAAAAAAAAACATAAGTAGAAACTGTATACGAGCATCTAGAAGATTATAGCCACCTATTAAAACCGAAAGGCGCCTTGAGGGCAAATACACATTATTTCTTCTTCTTTGACCTCTACATTTCCTCTGGCAAGTTTAAAAATCTCCAATGCTACAACACTGATCTGAGAACATCTGGTAATGTAAAGGATGGAGAGACATTTGCAGCCGGTTCTCAACGCTTGCAATCCGCGGTCACATAGATTTCTACACCGATTAACGTGTAGCGTCTTCAAGTTATGACAATGTGATGCTATAGATTCCCACCCTCCTATCATGACCCCATGACATAATGCTAAGTTCCATTCTTGAAGCGATGGACAACCCTTTGCTATTGCCATGATACAATTATCACCAATCGTTCTGCTGAACCGGAAATTTAACACTCTCAACTTTGCAGCAAATCCAACACTAATAGCTACTAAACCATCAACACGAATACACCAGGTCAAGTTACACACGCTCAAATATTCAAGTCCACCTCCACTTAGGATACTCCGTATTCCATTAGGCTCGAGCCTACATGAATCGGCTTCCAAATAAGTCAGAGTCTGAGAACATCCTTGAAAGCCAGCACCGGTTAGGTTTCTACAATAGGATATCCTGATAGCTCTAAGGTGACGGCAGTTCTGTGAAATAGTTCTTATGCCATAATCAGAGATTCGAGGGCAATATGACAAATTCAGATCTTCTAAAGCTATGCAAGAATTAGATAAGGCCTCTAACCCATAATCAGTAACATTACACCGATAAAGACTTAGTATTACCAACGAAGAACAGCCAGATGCCACGAAGGAAAGACCATTATCAGTTGTCCTAAAACAACAGTCAAGATGAAGACTTTGCAATTTCGAGCCATGACGTGGCAACAAAGCCAAACCTGAATCTGGAAGCTCGGTGCATCCAGACAGGGACAACGATTCTAGCTGCTGGAAACGGTTCAGAAGCCTAGATAACTGGAATATACTGATTTGGGAGTTATTTTGAGATAATGAGGAAATATTAAGCATAGTAAAAGAGCATTGGAACTGTAAAGATCTTCTATTTAGATTTTGAATTTGAAGCCAACGATGACATGTTAAGCCAAATGACTCACGGTCACGTCCGCAGTCAAGGTGTTGAAAAATAGAGAGTAAACAATCGTCTGGAAGCTGCATGATGGACACAGAGAAGTCATCTGATGGAATCTCCATTTCTACCAGGTTAACACTCCAGTGAAAGGTTGAAGCTCGAAACTTTACAACAATTTTCTTAAAAGAGAGGCTAGTTAAAAGACATAGCTAGAAGAGGAAGTCCACCTATGAGATTTCCTGACTTACGGCAAAAAAGTCTGGTTTTTGAATGATAAAGTAGGAAGGTAGTTACTAGTCAACCTGTGTAAAATGTCAACAGACGCCATGGTTGGTTTTATCTATACCTTTTACCTGTATTTAGAACCAATACCAAAAAGCGAAATGATTGGAGGACGTTAACTTGAGAGGTTAGCTACACAAACCACCACTGCAAAAGAATAAGAAAAATCACATATCAGTTGGCATTATACAGCAGTTACAGCACTAAGCATACCACACATGAGATATCTTCTCTCTTGTTTATATTAAAATGTTTTGAAGCTTTAAGAAATTAACAAAGGTAAATTGTAAGCTTGTCAATATATTTTAAGATGCATCTTGCGTACATATATCCACTTATGAATGCATAATCTCAAAATTCTGCAGTACTACTAAATGTAATTGGAAACCCCATAAGATTGATAGATAATACCAACCTACCTCAAAAGATCCAAGACAGTACAAAAGTAATCAAGCTTAAAAGCCGCTAAGGAAAGCTACCTAATTGTCCTCCATGCATACCAAGGGATAGCTACACAACAAAAGCATCAGGAGCTATTATCTCAAAATAATACCATGCACATCTTAGTGAGGATAAAGAATATTTACAATACTGATGTGCATGCTTAACTTCATCTCGCCCCTTGACTATTTGGATATGGAAAAAGGATCCTACATTTTGTGAAGCCTTGAAATATATTCTTGGGATACACAGCCACACATATCAACACACGTAACTATGTCACAAACAATGCCTCAACTAGGAGAGAAGTACAACACATCTTGGCGAACGAGCTACAAACGCACTAACTATCCTGCAGACACACTTGCTGATAGCTTGTATAGAAAGTGCATCCTCAAAGGTAGGATGAGGAGCATGTATGCAATACCTTCAAGGATAAGAATATGTGTGGATCATATTTTGAAGGGTTTCACTATATCGGGTGGAGAATCAAAGAAGAACGTGATACATACATAGGCGTACATGCACACACTATGTGTAGAACTCCGTCAGTGTGACCTTACTCACATTGCCGAGACATAAAGGAGGAGGGGTTGAAATAGGCAGACAACAAGTGTAAAACTAGCCAATTCATCATGAATCCTAATAATATACCTGACGGATGAAATCAAATTTGAAGTAAGCTCAACTTACAAGAACGGCATATAACAGCCCTAGCAGATTACCTTTATACCTATTCTAAGGAAATTTTCGTAAACTACAGGTTGCTTTGAGGTCCCCCTCACTACAATACACTTTCTTGGGTAATACATATTCCAATAGAAAGATTTAACCAAGCTCGAACCATCCGTGAACCCTTGTAAATACACATTGCAGATTCAGACAATTTACAACAACAACAACCCCAGCGTAATCGCACTTAGTAGGGTCTGAGGAGGGTAAAGACGTTTCCGAAAGATCCTCGGCTCAAGAAAAACAATCTTGATGAGGCCAGATTCAGATTATTTGAATTAAATATATACAAAATTAGCCCTACAGCTTGCATTTGTTCTTCACGTAACAATTCAAATAGACCACATAAAATCCAGCACATTGACAATTGTTCTGGAGTTGTTAAATCCTCAACTAAGAGTTTGGTATTATGATACCCTTTTCGTAATCAACTGCGAAAAACAAAGATTTGCAACATCTGCCAAATATGGGGTCTACAAAAATACAAGTTCTTTAAATCTTACTAATTCATATACCGATGAAATTTATCATTCACCATAGCAAAAACCCAAGAAGCTTATCCAATTTGAGAAGAGAAAAAGGTGCTTAAAAACAAAAAAGAAAAGATCCAAGAACGTACCTCTTGATACAGATTAGGGGATGATCTAAAGTGAAGAGGAAATGTATAGAATGAAAGAGGGGAAGAGAAACACGTAGTAGATGATGACTAATTGATGAGTGTGGTTTTGATCTACAGTAGATGAGTGGGTTTGACAATTTTTTAAAAACTGAAAATAATTTTTTTAAAAATATACTCATGTATTATTTGTAAATGCAACAATTGTTTGTTATAAAACAAAAACTATAAAACAAATATACTAAAGACAAGCGTAGGATAGAGATTGATACATTGTTCAACTTCATATTGATCTATAATGAACTGAATTGATTCTTTATGAAAGTAAACTGTTGTGTAAGTTGTTGCTGTCAGATTTCATCCATACTGAAATACCGAACGAAATGATAAGCTTCTTCAAGAGACTTATTTTCGATAGAGTACTAACTAGATAAACATATTTACAGTGGAGTCCAATATAGATAAGCTTCTTCATGAAGGTTATTTACAGCGGAGTACCAAATAGATTCCCACAATACAATATATTTATAATACTTAATATGCCTCGTTAAAATTTTACTAGAAAAAAAATTCAATGGGAACAAATTCTAGTAAAGGAAAAAGAGTATATCTATCTAATAATATACATTGCAAGTTGCTTCATTAAAAACCTTACCAGAAAAACTCAGTGGGAGAAAACTTTGGCAAGGGAAAAAGAGTACAATGCATACTTTACTCTCCCTAATTATTTCAAATACCCCAACCTCCACATTCCAATCTTATATACCATCTGGTTGTGGTAGGCAAAGACTTGGTGAACATATCTGTCTCATTCTTACTTGAATGAATTTGTTGCACATCAATGTAATTATTTTTCTGTAGATCGTGTGTGTAGAATAATTTTGGTGAATTTTGCTTCGTTCTATCTCTTTTTATGGATCCTCCCTTCAATTGGGTTAAGCATGCAACATTATCTTCGTATAAAATTGTGGGTCTTTTATCACATTCCAAACTATATTTTTCCGAATGAAATGAATCACTCATCTCAACCATACGCATTCCATACTTGCTTCATAAATAGCTATTATCTCAGCATGATTTGGAGAAGTAACAACAATAGATTGCTTTTTGGAGCGTCATGATATGACAGTACCTCTACATGCAACATGTAACCGGTTTGAGATCGAACTTTGTGGGAATCAGATAATAACCGGCATTCGCATCAAGGTTTGCACTACCTTTGTTAGCATAAAACACTCATATCAAGACTTCCCTTTAATTATCGCAATATATGCTTAATCATGTTCCAATATCTTCGTGTAGTAGAAGAGATATATCTTGCTAGTAAATTAACAGAAAATGCTATGTTAGGCCTTGTAGCATTATCAAGACACATAAGTGCACTAATTGCATTGAGATAGGGTATTTCAGGACCAATGAGTTCATTATCATGTTCTGGAGGTCGGAACGGATCCTCATTCTCTTCAAGTGATCGAACAACCATTATGGTACTTAATGATGCGCTTTGTCCATGTTTTAAGACCTTTTTCTGTATAGTCAGATTGATGGATAAAGATCACGTCAGCTAAATGTTTAATTTGCAGACCAAGAGAAAATTTTCTCTTTCCAACATCTTTCATCTGAAATTCTTTCTTAAGATATTCAATTGCCTTTTGGAACTTTTTTGTAGTTCTAACAAGATTTATGTTATCAACATAAATAGCAAGTATAACAAACTCTGATGCTATTTTTTTTTATAAAAATACATACAAATAACATCATTTATATAATCTTATTTCAGCAAATATTCACTGAGGCAATTATACCACATGCACCCATACTGCTTCGAACCATAAAAAATCTTTGCAATCTGATTGAATCCATTTTTCGAGATTTTGAATATGATTCAGGTATTTTAAATCCTTCAAGGATTTTCATATAAATTTCATTATCAAGTATATCGTACAGATAAGTTGTAACTGCATCCATTAGATGTATTTCAAGCCTTTCATATAGGGCTAAATTAATGAGATATAGAAATGTTATGGCATCCACAAAGGGTGAATGTATTTCTTCATAATCGACTCTAGGTCGTTGAGAGAATCCTTATACGACAAGGCGGGCCTTGTATCTTTCAATTTCATTTATCGTTCTTTTTTCTCGCATAAACTTATTTATGACCAACTGATGTTATAACATCATGTGTTTGGACTACTGGTTCAAAGACCTTTTATTTTAGCAAGTGAGTTCAATTTTGGTTGAATTTCCTCTTGCCATTTTGGTCAATAAGATCTTTGTCGATATTCTTCGACAGATGGGGGTTCAATCTCTATCTTGCATAATGTGACGCCCAACATTATATGCAAAAGTATTATCCACCACCATTTCGAATTGATTTAAATTAATCCCATCATCAGTAAACTTTTTAAAAGTTACTCGCTCACTTGAGTCTCGGGTTCATTTATTATTCAGGAATCTTAGAACTAATCAGATCTTGGGTCTCTTCAAGAGAACCCTTCATAGTATTATTTTGATCATTTGTCAATTTTTTTCCTAGGAATTCAGTCCTTATAACCCAAAAATCTACCACGCTTCAGGCATGCTTTAGGTTTACTAGCTCTCACACTAGTAGATGGTCCTGCTGGGATATCAATTCGGATAGGTACATTCTCTGTATGGATATGTGACTTAGTTATCCTTTTCAAATCAGTAAATGCGTCAGGCACTTGATTTGCTATTTTCTGCAAGTGCGTGATCTTTTGGACCTCATATTCACATACAGGAGCACGTGGATCAGAATGAGATAATGATGGAACTTTCCATACAATTTCTCTTTTGATATCCTTTGGCTCTCCCCTATTTGTGGAAAACTTGTTTCATCAAGCTGAAAATCAACAAATCGAGCAGTAAATAAATCTCCCGTTAATGATTCAATATAGTCAATAATAGAGGGTGATTCAAACCCAATATATATTTCTAACCTTCTATGAGGTCCCAGTTTACTGCATTGTGGTGGAACTACTGGTACATATACAACACATCCAAAAATTTGTAGATGGACAAATTTGGTTCATGACCAAAAACTAATTGTGAGAATATTTATTATAATGTGTTAGTATGAGACAAACAAGTGATGCTGCATGCAAGATAGCATAGACCCAAACAACAGTGGGCAGTATTATTTTCATAAGTAGTGGTCTTGCTATCAATTGCAGGCATTTAATAAATGACTATGCAATACCATTTTGAGTCTGAACATGAGTTACAATATGTTCAACTTTTATCCCAACTGATAGATAATAATCATCAAAAGTTTGAGATGAGAATTCTCCAGCATTATCAAGGCAAATCCTTTATAGGATAATATGAGAATTGTGCCCTTAATCAAATTATTTGTGCTAATATTTTAACAATCGACAAGTTGCGAGATGATAGTAGCCATACACGAGACCCTATTGAAGATGTATCTATTAAGACTATAAAATATCTAAACTATTCGTTTGGTGGGTGAATAGATACACATATATCTCCATGCATACGCTCTAAAAAGTGGACCTCATGTTCATATACAGGAGCACGTGGATCAAAATAAGATAATGATGGAACTTTCCACACAATTTCTCTTTTGATCTCCTTTGACTCTCCTTCAATTATGGAAAAATTGTTTCATCAAACCGAAAATCTTCAAAATCAGTAAATAAATCTTCTGCCAATGAATCAAGATAACGAATAATAAAGGATGATTCAAACCCAACATAAATTCTTAATCTGGGGGCCCATCTTACTACGTTGTAGTAGTGCTACTGGTATATATACAACACATCTAAAAACTGGTAGATGAGTAATATTTAGTTGATGACGAAAAACTAATTGCGATGAAGAATATTTATTATAATGTGTTGGTCTAAGGCAAACAAATGATGTTGCATGCAAGATAGCATGGCCCCAAACAGTAGTGGGCAACTTTGTTTTCATAATTAGTGATCTTGCTATCTAATAGAAATGAAGAGTCCACCGATAGAGAACCAGGTTCTCTATCTGTTTCCACAGCCAATAAGCGGAAAGTAAAACCAAACAGTATAGGGAACCAGGTTCTCTATCTGTTCCCGTAGTAAATAGGCAGTAAATAAAGAACACGTAACATTTACGTGAAAAACTCCTTGCTCAAGGGATTAAAAACTATGACCTACTCTAGTAGGATTTCAACTCCAGTAAACCGAACAAACTTCATATTACAACCTATTTCATTCTAGGAATTAAACTCTTAATTCCTCACTCCTTACAATAACTCTATGGTAAGCCCTTTGCAATAACGCTATTACAAAGCAACAAACCTTGACTAACTCTAGTCAAGAACCAAACCAAACAATGGTTAAAATTTGTCATACAATGACACTTCTTGAAAGTAGTGTAGGATTACAAATTAAGAACAAAATAACATAGACTCAACAAACCTAAGGACTTAAGATATCTTCAATCTCTGGATAAGATCCTTAAGGTTGTAGTAGCTTTGTTCTTGAGAGGCCTTGAAGGTTGTAGCGGCTAGCACTTGAGAGAATATGATTCTTAGATTTGCAAGTGTTAAGTGAAACCCCTTGCATAATGTTGATAATATATGTATGAGTTCATGAAAGATGATACAAGAGAGTGTCCGGTACGTTTCACACTTCAACAATGTTGTTGTCTTGTTGCGAGTACACGTGCAACAACTTTAACAATTGTAGAATTGACTTGTACTGCGGCTAGAGGAATTGATCCCTATCTAATCCCTCTGTTGTTCCCATATCTAATTTCATTGAGAATTGAACCAGACATCTAACTAGTTACTCTAAACGCAAAGTAACTAATTGTATCATGTTCCTTATCCGGTTCTCTCATGAAGTTTGTCAAATCATCAAAACATAAACTAGCATAACTTATCAATATCCCTCTTTTTGATGATGACTAACCCAAAATTGATATTCCTCCTGAGAACTGATCACAACCGTTCCACGAGACTGTTTGGCAAACCATCAAAACACAAAATAGCATAATTTATCAATTTTGCCTTTATTGATGATGACAAACCCAAATTTGATATTCCCCCTAAGAACCAGATTCCCACATGTCCCCCTCACGTATCATACGTATAATCAACATGTTAACATCAATGTTCCCCCTATGAAATAGACTTATCCTTCATGCACAACACAACATATTAATTCAATTATGTTCCGTGTAACTTTCCCATTTTGGCATCATTGAAAAGAATAACAGAATAATCACAAGCAAAAAGAAGTTCAGAAAGATTAACTCATGTCATTTGGGAAACATAACATAAACAGTAATAAGAACAACAAATGAATATCACTGCACAATATAAAGTGATTGCCCATAGTAGAGTAATTATAACAAAAGCACAACAATTTTAATCAATACAGAATATGATAATCTAAATAGTCAAAGCACCAATGTCATCAAACACAAGGATCAAAAGAAGATAGGAATTTGAGGGAATTTGGAACGGGTGCAAGACATATAAAGCACTGGGCAGGAAGAAAATTAAGGGGCTAAGGCCTTAATGAGTTTGTCCATTCGTTAATTCGCAATCCCTAATCAATGATCATCTGTTCTCTCAGTTCCTTCACTCTTTTTCATTCTTAGCCTTCAACTGAGAATTCTCTTATGGCAATGGACCACGGAGACCTGGTTCTCAACATCTCCGAGCGAGCTAAACTATCAGCCGAAATACCAAGAATCTCCCCAAGATTTCTACATTAAGAACAAACTCAGTCGCATTGACATATAACACCAGAGTATCATCATCCATAATAGACAAATTTGCATAAAAGTTTTCACTTCTTCTTCATAAACTTTGGAACTTGGAGGAATAAAAAGGTGATTCCGTTGTTGGAACTCAACAGTGTCAAGAAGTTCCTCCATTTTCAGCAATATCAGAGTCAAGAAATCTGTCCAACGCTACTTTTTGAGACTTCAGAGTTTTATTCCTCTCCAACTCCGATACCTCAACCTGTTGCTTCTTTAAGGAACTAGGGTCCTCACTCACACTGCTCTTTCTTTTCCTGACGATCGAGTCTCCCTATTCTCCTTCTCAATCTGTTCACCCTTATTATCTGTTACATTTTTCTCAGCTGACTTTCTTTACTCCATTTGGATCTTCTTTGAATTCTTCCTCATAAGTGGAGATTTTTCCAGTTCATTCTCCTCGTCCTCCACACTCACCATATCAACATGTGATGCCACTTCATCATTAATTAGCTTATTTTTCCCAATTCTTTCTACTGGATTAGAAGTTCGTTTAAATACAGAGCTAAAAATATCACCATCAGAATCAATATCCTGAGAAGAACTAGAAGGACCAGGTCCTTCATTCAGTTTCCCTATATCAGCATATTCACCAATTCCCCCTGAGTTCTTTCATCACTTCCTCCATCCTTCAAGGCTTCTACAACCCAGCAACAATTTCAGCCTCTCTTTAAAATATCAAATCCACCATGTTCCCTTTCAATTAAGTCACATCAAAATCTATCAAAGACTTCTTGAGGAATTGCTTTAGATAATGTTGGGATTTTGGAAGGTGATAGAGTTGGGCTCACTTATGGAATATTTGGAAATAGGGATTCTTGTTGAGACATGGTTTGGTTAAGAAGAAAATAATTATTTTTAATAGGTGCGAGAGAAGGAAATGTTTTTTTGGGGAAACGAGTTACTTCAGAAGAGGTGTAACATTTTGGACTTTAAAGGTTAGAACAAATGCAGGAATAGCTTAATGACATAACGCTCAAGTAGTTTAACAAACATATAAGCATTGAAGAGACTACTAACCTGAGTCATATGAACCAGGTTCCTTGACGATTTTGGAAAATATGAGCAAAATATCCTAGGAGTACAATGTCACTCTTACTTGTTTTGTCCCGAATCTGCTATGTGTGTATACCTGTAACAGTATAAAATTGAGTTAGATGCCGCCAAAAAATACTTTTTAGCATTGTACCTTTCCTTCCTAACAAAGCTAATCATTGAGGGACCAGGTCATTAGTTGAGCTTGATCAATTCCAACTCCAGAGAATTTCTTTCAAAGTGTTCCCTACTCAGCGCCTTGGTAAAGATGTTTGATATCTGGTCCTCCGTCTTCCAGAATGTCATAGAAATCAGACCTTTTTCAATATCGTACCTCAAGAAATGGTGCGTCACATCAATGTGCTTTGTCCTTTTATGTTCCACTTGTTCTTTTCCATGTTGAGAGCACTTGTGTTAATATAATTAAGGCACACGGTCTATAAATACGCCAAAATCCTCAAGTTGTTGCTTGATCTATAGCAGTTGAACACAATAAGAAGAGCAACCACATACTCAGCTTGAGCAATGGAAAAAGTCACAGAGTTTGGTTTCATTGTACCCCATGAGATCAAGCATGGCCCCAGAAAATGTGTCATTCAAGATGTACTTCTATCCATCAGATATCTAGTATAATCAACCAAGTCAAAATTACCTCCTGAAGGATAGAAGGGGACCAGGTCCTGCATTTCTTGAGATATCTAAAAATTCTTTTGGCAGCCTTCAAGTGAGATTCCTTGGGCTTGATTGGAACCTAGCACACGACCCATCACTAAAGAGAATATCAAGGATGCTAATAGTCAAGTATAGAAGAGACCCAATGATACCCTTATACATAGTTTCATTGACAGGAGAACCAGGTTCGTCTATGTCAATCGAGTAGCAGTGGCAATAGGTGTATGAATGGTCTTAGAATTCTCCATCTCAAATCCTTTCAGCAGCTCCCTGACGTACTTTTGTTGACTGATCATAGTGCCTTTTGAGATTTTCTTTATTTCTTGTTGTGTTTCCAAATTCATCAAGTTTATTTCGGAACACCCACCCGGTTCCAATCATTGTTACATCTGAAGGCCGAGGGACCAGGTCTCATACTTTGTTTCTCTCAAACTGATGGAGTTCTTCTTACATAGCAACTATTCAGTCAGCATCTTTCAATGCTTCCTTGATGTTCTTTGGCTCGATTTGAGACAAGAAGGTTGAGAAGGCAAACATGTTCCTTGCCTTAGATCTAGTTTGAATACCAGAGTCTAAGGGAGTGATTAGATATTGAAAGGGACGTGCGCTCTTGTGCATCCAGTTTGATACCTGAACTTCAGGATTCAGGGGAACGGGTTCCTCCATATTCCATCAATCATTTACATCAATAGAAGTAATACTTTCACTTATTTTTCTATCATCCAGAGTACCTAATACATCATCAACATCCCTATGTTCATTTTCATGAGGTAAGAGAAGGACTAGGTTCCTCAGTGCTTCTTAGAGATTCTGCTACATTATCTTTATCGCTCTGCTTGACTTGACTCATCAAATAAGTATTTTCATTTTCAATATCTATAGCTTCACCATGGACTTTTGTAAATTATCTACCTTCATCTTTTTTGTTATGTGACACTTTGCCACTTGATTCATGGGTGTAACGACCCGACCAGTCGTTTTTCTTCCTAGAATCCCGTACCCCTAAATAAGACTTTCCGTACTTGATTTAATTGATTTATGACTAGCGGGAATGGTTGGTTCGGTATTTGGAAGGGTTTGGGTTGGAATCGGAACACTTGGTTCCTTAAGGTTGGTTAGAAGGCCAAGTTTGACTTCAGTCAATATTTTGAGTAAACGACGTCAGAATCAGGATTTGAAGGTGCCAACATGTCGATTTCGGACTTGGGTGTATGTTCGGAACATGTTTTGGATGACCCGGGAGCGTTGCGGCGCCAAATAGTGAACTAAGATTCTTGAGGTTCTATAATTGAGGTTTGGAATGTGTTTTGAGGATATCGAGGTCCAAACGGAATTCGAAGATCGGGAATAGTTCCTTAATGTCATTTATGACTTGCACGTAAAATTTGGTATCAATCCGAGCAATATAGGTATGTTTCGACACGTTGGAAGTAGATTGAAGAATTTAAAGTTCTTAAGTTTGATCCAAATGGTTTTAGGGTGTAATTCTTAGTTTTTAAGGTTATTTCGGTGTTCCGATCGTGAGAGCAAGTTTGTATAGTGTTGTTGGACTTGTGTGAGTATTCGGAGTGGAGCCCCAAGGGCTCGGGTGAGTTTCGGACGTGCGTTAGGAGTGAAAACACTCTAATTGTTCTGGTGTTCTAGGCTACTGTTGCAGCCTTGCAAATGCGAGGATTTGTTCACATTTGCGAACTCGCAATTTTGATGAATGGCTTCGCAAAATCGAAGAAGCATGAGCTGGGCAGCGGTCGCATTTGCGACATTTTGTTCGCATTTGTGAACCCAGCAGAAGAGAGCCCAGGTTGGCATTTGCGATGATATTGTCGCATTTGCGACTTCACATTTGCGAACCTGATCAGAGGCCGGGACACAATTAAAAATGGGACTTAGGCCATTTATTTCATTTCACTTCTACACTTGGGTGATTTTTAGAGCTTTTGGGAGGAGGCTTTCACCTAACAATTTGAGGTAAGTAATTTCTATACAACACGAGTTAAATGCATAGATTATGTGTAGAATAACATGCAAGGATTAGTGAAAATCAAGAGTTTAGATGAAAACCTAGGGTTTTGATAAAATGGAGTTTTACCACGAAATTTGTTATGGAATCTAGTAAAAATCACATATTCTTGATCCTAAGGTTATGGGTAACGATTTTCTTTAAAAATTTCTGGAATCCGGACACGTGGGACTGGGGGTGGATTTTAGGAATCTTGTGATTTGGGATGGGAAATCACGCTAATAGTGGAAGTATGATCTTTTGAGCCTATGTTAACTAGTTTGTACCCTATTTGAATAGTTTTGGATCATTTGGCTCCGGTTTGAGGGCGTGAATGCATTCTTGAGTTTGGGAGTAAGCCTTGGGAGTCTACTTTCTAACCTAAGAGGGAAATCTCCCCATAGGTGAACTTATATGATATATGAATAAATTGTAGGGGGGAGGGGGGGCTACGTACGCACGAGGTGACGAGAGTCCGTACGTGGTGACTATTCTTGTTATGTACGGGTAGTTTAGGTGCACACCATGCTTTGTGAATACTGTTTATTTACTTCATGCGCTAATTGTATTGGGTGGAATTTATTTCAAGATCCTAAGAATTTGAAAGTTTCAAGTAAATTATTATTTTAAAAGGAATTGAGGAAGGAGAGAAATATATTATGTTTTGGTTTGACCGCTTCACAATTATATTCTGCGAGCAGAGTGATTCCTTCCAATACTCTCATGGGAGCGGGCCGTTCGCCTCGGCAGGTTAATAGATGCATATATGGTTCACGCCATTCGACCCTTCGGCAGTGCACATTTATTATTTTGTTGGATCGGGCTGTACGTCCTCGGCAATATATGCGCATGCTATCTGTTTGGCAATTTCCCGTGATTTTTAGACTGTTTAAATGCCCTGGAATATAAATTGTCAAATGAAATGACAAGGATTTACGTATTTTTATAATTATAGAAAACCTTGTGGTTTCCTGTTATTTTTATGCTATTTATACTTGATGCTTAAGTATATTGTTTGGCCCTAGTAAGTGTCAAGTTGACCCCTCGTCACTACTTCTTCGAGGTTAGACTGGATACTTACTGGGTACATAATGTTTATGTACTCATGCTACGCTTCTGTACTTAATTGTACAAGCTCTGAAGCAGGTGCATCTGGTTACCAGTCCGGAGCACGTTCTTGATTTCTGAGGCAGAGGTTCCACGGTGAACTGCTTCTCTTGATGCCGTTCAGCAACACGTTGGAGTCTTTTCCCTTTTGCTTATTCTGTCCATTCTATTTCAGACAGTAGGGTAGATGTATTCTTTTGTTCATTCTACTAGATGTCCGTATACTTGTGACACTAGTTCCTGACACACACTTTGGTAGTCCGTTCTTTTGGGGATGTAATTATGTAAATCCGGCTTCTTTTGATCATTTCACTTAAAATTTCCTTTGATATTTGTTTTTTTCACATGCTTAGTGAATGAAATTTAGGTATGGTTAGAAATGGGTCTTATAAATTAAACGGGACTCACTAGATGAATTATGTTGGCTTCCCTAACATCGGTGTAGGGCGCCATCACGACCTAGATTAGAATTTGGGTCGTGACAACATGGTATCAGAGCACTAGGTTCACGTAGGTCTCACAAGTAATGGGCAAACCTAATAGAGTCCTGCGGATCGGGACGGAGACGTCTATATTTATCTTCGGGAGGCTATAGGGTGTTAGGAAATTTCTCTTCATTCATCTTCTATCGTGCAGTTGATGGTGTACTAAATTTCACTCTTCTATTCTCTCACAGATGGTGAGGACACGCAACCGATGTTCCAGACCCGGGAGGGGATGCTCCCCCCGTTGCTAGAGGTGAGGCAAAGACCGGGAGAGGGCACCAACTCGAGGTAGGGGGTGAGGGAGTCCTAGAGCTGCCCCAGTTGCACCACCAGCGGAGCCAGCAGGGGATCCTATCATTGAGGAACAGGGCGAGGTGCACGCAGAAGATCCCACCCCCGTGGATTTCATGACAGCGTCGGGATTTCAGGAGGTCATGGGCCGTATGATGCGGTTCATGGACACTATGACCTAGGTTGGTTTATTTCCAGCAGACCCGTCCACATCTCAGGCGGGAGGGGGAGCACAGACCCCTACTTCCTAGGCCCCAGGAAATGCAGCTGCGGTTTATAAGACTCCGGGTACCCTACCCACAGGTAGGGCCCAGCCAGTTGCAGCATTGGCACCTGAGCCCCGACCAGTTGCAGCAGTGGCACCTGAGCCCCGACCAGTTGCGGACGGCGATTCACAGAAGTTATTAGACAGATAGACTAGGCTTCACCCTCCTGTCTTTGGGGGTGAGCATCATGAGGATGCTCAGGATTTTATTGATAGGTGCAGGGACAAACTGCACAACATGAGGATACTGAGGTCTCATGGGGTTGACTTCACTACTTTCCAGCTAGAGGGCAGGGCCCGTAGATGGTAGCAGTCTTATGTTCTTGTCAGTCCAGCGGATTCGCCCCCATCACTTGGGATCATTTCACCCAGCTATTCCTGGATAGGTATATTCCACCCACTGAGAGGGAAGAGTTGTGGTATCAGTTTGAGCAGCTTGAGCAGAGCCAGATGACATTGACCGACTACGAGGTGAGGTTTTCTGAGTTGTCTCGTCATGCACTTATGATACTTCCTGCTAACGCAGAGAGAGTGCGGAGGTTTGTAGCAGGGTTGCACTCAGGTATTAGGGCCAACATGGCCCGAGAGGTGGAGATGGAGACTCCTTATCAGCTAGTGATGGAGATCGCTTGCAGGATTGAGGGCTACCGTCTGAGGAGTAGATAGCAGGGACAACAGGATAAGAGGGCTCGATTTTCTGGAGATTTTAGAGGTGCTCCGGCTAGGGGCAGAGGTCCGTTTGGGAGGGTCCAGCCCAGCAGGCCCCCATATTCAACACCACCACCACCTCCTCGAGGTTCTCCAGTGAGGCCTTATTTCAGTGCGATGCCGGAGAGTTCGTATCGCCTACCAGCTATTTAGGGTTCCTCCGATGGGTATTCTGGTCATCAGGGTTCTTCCAACTCCTATTTCAGTTCCATGCCAGAGAGTTCATATCGTCCCCCAGCCATTCAGGATTCCTCCAGTGGTTATTCCGGCCACTAGGGCCAGTCTTCAGGGTATCAGTCTATGGTGCCGAGAGGTTGTTACGAGTGCGGGGATCCAGGTCACATGAAGAGGTTTTTCCCCAGGCTTCGGGGCAAGGCGGTACAACAGGGTCATCAGTCTATGGTTTCAACACCAACGGTCCGGCCACCTAGAGGTGGAGGACAGGTTGGTAGGGATCGTCCCAGAGGCGGAGTTCAGGCAGGGGGATTGCAGTCAGCTTCTGTTCAGTCAGGTGGAGGCTAGCCAACCGGCACTTCAGCCAGACACTATGCTTTTCCGGCCAGACCAGATGCATTAGCCTCAGATGCAGTTATCACAAGTATTATCTCCATCTGCGGTAGGGAGGCTTTAGTATTATTTGATCCAGGGTATACCTATTCATATGTATCATCTTTGTTTTCTCATTTCCTAGATGTTCCTTGTGAGTCTTTGGGTACTCCTATTTATGTGTCCACTCATGTGGGCGATTCTGTGGTTGTGGACCAGATCTATCGGTCTTGTGTGGTCACATTCTGTGGGTTTGAGACCAGAGCGGACCTCTTGTTACTTGATATGACTGATTTCGAGGTCATCCCGGGCATGGATTGGTTATCTCCTTATCATTCCATCCTAGATTTCCATGCCAAGACTGTTACTTTAGCCATGCCTGAGTTTCCAAGATTGGAGTGGAGAGATTCCTTAGTTAATGCAGCTAGTCGGGTTGTTTATTTTCTGAAGGCTCGACGCATGGTCGAGAAGGGTTGTTTGGCTTATCTTGATTATGTGGGGGACACCACCGCAGAGTCTTCGATAATTGATTCAATACCAGTGGTTTGGGAGTTTGTCAATGTGTTTCCTTCAGACCTTCCAGGCATGCCACCGAATCGTGATATCAATTTTTGCATTGACTTAGCCCCAGGCACCAGCCTATATCTATTCCACCATACCGTATGGCTCCGAAGAAATTGAAAGAATTAAAAGAACAGCTTGAGGAGATGCTAGCTAAGGTATTTATCAGACCTAGTGTACCACTTTGGGGTGCTCCTGTTTTATTTGTGAAGAAGAAGGATGGGACTATGCGGATATGTATTGACTACCGCCAGTTGAACAAATTTACCATCAAGAACAAGTACCTGTTGCCGCGCATCGATGATTTGTTTGACCAGTTCTAGGGTGCTAGGTATTTTCCAAGATTGACTTGAGATCAGGGTACCATCAGCTGAGGATTCGGGACTCGGATGTTCCGAAGACTGCCTTCCGTACTAGATATGGTCATTATGAGTTCCTGGTGATGTTATTTAGCTTGACTAATGCCCCAACAACATTTATGGATTTGATGAATAGGGTGTTCAGGCCTTATATTGATTCTTTTGTCATTGTCTTCATTGATGACATCTTGATCTACTCACGTATCCTGGGGGAGCACGAGCAACATTTGAGAGTAGTGCTCTAGACCTTGCGGGAACAAAAATTGTATGCGAAGTTCTCTAAGTGTGAGTTTTGGTTAGATTCTGTAGCATTCTTGGGGCATGTGGTATCCGGAAAGGGTATCAAGGTGGATCCTAAGAAGATTGAGGCAGTTCATAGTTGGCCACGTCCCGCTTCAGCGACCGAGATCAGGTGTTTCTTGGGATTAGCAGGTTATTATCGTCGGTTTGTGGAGGGCCTTTCATCCATTTCAGCCCCTCTGACTAGATTGATCCAGAAGGGTTCCCCATTCCGATAGTCCGACGAGTGTGAGGTGAGCTTCCAGAAGCTCAAGACAGCTTTGACCACAACACCAGTTCTAGTGTTGCCTTCCAGTTCAGGGATGTATACAGTTTATTGCGACGCTTCCTGTGTTGGCTTAGGATGTGTATTGATACATGAGGGACGATTTATTGCATATGCTTCACGTCAGCTAAAGATTCATGAGAAGAACTACCCCGTGCATGATTTGAAGTTGGCAGCGATTGTTCATGCTCTTAAGATTTGGAGGCATTACTTGTATGGAGTGCCTTGTGAGGTTTATACAGACCACCGCAGTTCACAGCACTTGATCAAGCAAAGGGATCTCAATTTGAGGCAGCATAGGTGGCTGGAGTTACTGAAGGATTATGACATCACCATTCTTTATCATCCCGGCGAGGCGAATGTGGTTGCAGACGCCTTAAGCAGGACGTCGGAGAGTATGGGTATCTTGGCATTCATTTTATTGGATGAGAGGCCACTAGCCTTGGACATTCAGTCCTTGGATAAAATATTTGTGAGGATGGACATTTCAGAGCCCACCCGAGTTCTTGCGTGTGTTGTTACTCAGTCTTCATTATTGGGGCAGATCAAGGCTCGACAGTTTGATGATCCGCACTTGGCAGTTCTCAGAGAGACGGTACTACAAGGTGGTTCCAAGAAGGTTTTTATTGGCGAGGATGGTGTTCTGCGACTGTAGGGTCGCCTATGTGTTCCTAATGTTGATGGCCCGAGGGAGAGGATTCTAGAGGAGGCACACAGTTCGCGGTATTCTATTCACCCAGGTGCTACGAAGATGTATCGTGATTTGAGGCAGCACTACTAGTGGCGGTGGATGAAGAAAGACATAGTGGAGTATGTGGCCAGATGTCTAAATTGCCAACAGGTTAAGCATGAGCACCAGAGTCCAGGAGGCCTACTCCAGCAGATGCCTATACCTGAGTGGAAATGGGAGCGCATCACTATGGACTTCGTAGTTGGGTTGCCGCAAACCTTGCGGAAGTTTGATGCGGTTTGGGTTATTTTAGACAGGTTGACCAAGTCGGCACACTTCATTCCAGTAGCCACTACTTATACTTCAGAGAGGTTGGCCCAGACTTACATTCGGGAGATAGTTCGGTTGCACGGTGTGCCCGTGTCCATCATATCAGATAAAGGTCCTCAATTCACCTTGCATTTCTGGAGATCCGTACAGAGTGAGTTGGGCACGCGTGTAGAGCTCAACACATAATTTCATCCTCATACCGACAGGCAATCAGAGTGGTTAGTTTAGATATTGGAGGACATGCTCAGGGCACGTGTGATTGACTTTAGAGGGCAGCGGGATCGGCTTTCCCTTGGCCGAGTTTGTTTACAACAACAGCTATCAGTCCAGCATTGATATGGCTCCATTTGAGGCTTTATATGGACGGCGATGTCGATCCCCCATCGGGTGGTTTGAGTCTGGCGAGGCTAAGTTATACGGTACCGATTTGGTAAAGGATGCCATAGAAAAGGTAAAGTTGATTCAGAAGAGGCTTTGCACGACACAGTCAAGACAGAAGAGTTACGCGGATCAGAAGGCGCGTGATGTATCATTTATGGTCGGCGAGAATGTTCTCTTGAAAGTCTCGCCGATGAAGGGTATTATGAGGTTCGGGAAGAAGGGAAACTTGTGACCAAGGTTTATAGGTCCGTTTGAAGTGTTGAGGAGAGTTGGGGAGGTTACTTATGAGCTTGCTCTACCTCCCAGCTTATCAGGTGTCCATCCAGTTTTTCACGTATCTATGCTCCGGAGGTACCACGCCGACTTGTCTCATGTGTTAGACTTCAGTACCATTCAGCTAGATGAGAGGTTGAGCTACGAGGAGGAACCAATTGCTATTATTGATAGGAAGGATCGCCAGTTGAGGTCTAAGAGGGTTTCCGCCGTGAAGGTCCAGTGGAAGGGCCAACCAGCCGAGGAGGCGACTTGGGAGTCCCAGGAGGACATGCGGAGCATATATCCATACTTGTTCAGCACTCTAGGTATGATTCTAGACCCGTTCGAGGACGAACGTTTATTTAAGAGGTGGAGAGTGTAACGATCCCATCAGTCATTTTTCTTCCTAGAACCTCGTACCCGTAAATAAGACTTCTCGTACTTTCTTTAATTGATTTATGACTTGCGAGAATGGTTGGTTCGGGATTTGGAAGGGTTTGGGTTGGAATCGGAACACTTGGTTCCTTAAGGTTGGCTTAGAAGGCCAAGTTTGACTTCGGTCAACATTTTGAGTAAACAATGTCAGAATTGATATCTTAAGGTTCCAATAGGTTCGTATGTCGATTTCGGACTTGGGTGTATGTACGGAACGAGTTTTGGATGACCCGGGAGCGTTTCAGCGCCAAATAGCGAACTAAGATTCTTGAGGTTCTATAATTGAGTTTTGGAACGTATTTTGAGGATATCGGGGTCTAAACAGAATTCCGAGACCGAGAATAGTTCCGTAATGTCATTTATGACTTGCACACAAAATTTGGTATCAATCTGAGCAGTATAAGTACATTTCGGCACGTTAGAAGTAGATTGAAGAACTTAAAGTTCTTAAGTTTGATCCAAATGGTTTTAGGATGTAATTCTTAGTTTTTGATGTTATTTCGGTGTTCCAATCGCGCGAGCAAGTTCGTATAGTGTTGTTGGACTTGTGTGAGTATTCGGAGTGGAGCCCCGAGGGCTCGGGTGAGTTTCGGACGTGCGTTAGGAGTGAAAACACTCCAGTTGTTCTGTGTTCTGGGTTGCTATTGCAGGCCTCGCAAATGCGAGGATTTGTTCGCATTTGCGAACTCGCAAATTGATGAAGGCTTCGCAAAATCAAAGAAGGCTGAGCTGGGCAGCGGTCCCATTTGCGACATTTTGTTCGCATTTGTGAACCCAATAAAAGAGAGCCCAGGTTCGCATTTGCGATGATATTGTCGCATTTGCGACTTTGCATTTGCGAACCTGATGTCGCAAATGTGACATCAGAGGCCTGGACACAACTTTTAAAAATGGGACTTAGGCCATTTATTTCATTTCACTTCTACACTTGGGCGATTTTCAGAGCTTTTGGGAGGAGGCTTTCACCTAACACTTTGAGGTAAGTAACTTCTATACAACATGAGTTAAATACATAGATTATGGGTAGAATAACATGCAATGATTAATGAAAATCAAGAGTTTAGATGAAAACCTAGGGTTTTGATAAAAATGTAGTTTTACTACGAAATTTGTTATGGAATCTAGTAAAAATCACATATTCTTGATCCTAAGGTTATGGGTAACGATTCTCTTTAAAAATCTCCGGAATCCGGGCACGTGGGCCCGGCGGTGGATTTTAGGAATCTTGTGATTTGGGATGGGAAATCAAGCTAATAGTGGAAGTATGATCGTTTGAGACTATATTGACTAGTTTTTACCCTATTTGAATAGTTTTGGATCGTTTGGCTCCGATTTGAGGGTGTGAACACATTCTTGAGTTTGGGCGTATGACTTAGGACAAGGTAAGTCTCCTTTCTAACCTTGTAAGAGGAAAATCTCCCCATAGGTGAACTTATATGATATATGAATAAATTATGGGGGGGACTACGTACGCACGAGGTGACGAGAGTCCGTAGGTGGTGACTATTCTTATCATGTCCGTGTCACTACCCAAAAATCACAGGTCATGATGGCACCTAACTTGACATGCTAGGTAAGCCAATTAACAAAAAGAAACAAACTAAATAAACTTATAGAAAAATTTAATTAGGATTTATCTGAAATGTTACGAACTCTTCCCAAGAACTTGTAGTACGACTCATGAGCTTCTAAGACTTAGAATATACAAAGCTGGTATGAATAAATACATATTCTCTTTGAAAACTATATGAACAGAATAATAATGTCTAACACTACCAAGGACAAGTGGCAGCTTCTATAGAGAATGCACGAACATCTTCTGAGTCAGCTCCCGACATCTTCAGCAGCTCTGCTCCAACAGTCTACACAGAGTGTGCAGAAGTGCAGTATCCGTACAACCGACCTCATGTACTGGTAAGTATCTTGACTAACCCCATCGAAGTACGAGATTTTTAGTTAAAAGATACTCATTAATAAATACTATAATGTAAACTAGCAATAGAACCAAAAGGCAGAATAATAGAATAGAGTACCCAATGCGACTGTGACAGGAAATAGAAGAGTATCAGAAAGAATCACAATTTAACAGTTTCCAACATCTCAACTGGCCCTTTCCTTATAACGAAAGCCCATGAACCACAACAATCACCTCATATACTTTTTTAGGGTGATAAAGTACTCAAGACATCAAGTCTAACGGCACGACAACACCCGTCATGCATTTATATCGTCCACACCATATATGTGTAAAACAATACCAACCAAATGATAGAAATACCGACAATAGAAATGAAAAGGAAGGGAATATGCAAGCATTGATAATATACGAGAATGTACAGAAAAATATCAGTAACAGACTAAGCAGAGAGCACAAAGATAATGACCACAATTAGGAAAAAGGGGTTATAATTTCAATTAACTAGCGTGATGGAGGTCTAAGTACAATATAACAAGCAATAAGGAAACACATGATCTTCACAAGTTAACAAGTAAGGACACGAAGGACTAGCGTGGTGGAATACTTACACTATGGTACATCAGAATAGATACAACAAGAGTATAATTATAAAATCAGGAAATAGGCATGACATATGCAAGTTAAGCAAGTAAAAGACATGTACAATACAACAACAATTGAGATAGAGGTCAAGTACGGGACAATAACAACATATCACACAAAATGTATAATGGCGACAATGACAAATCAAGGTAACGACGGAAATGTATACATAGAAAACAGATATCACATCATAATGCATGCCCCTAATCCTCACCTGCACGAAAACACCCTTCGTGCCATGACCTCGCAATATTAAAAGCATAACAATATAAATGAAATGGCACGGCATCACCCTTCGTGATTTACACTCTTTCCTCACATGGTAATGTATATGAAACGGAACGACATCACCCTTCGTGCTTTACACTCTTCCTCACGTGATAATGTATATGAAATGACACGACATCACCCTTCGTGCTTTACACTCTTCCTCACATGATAATGATATAAATAATGACACGACATCACCATTCGTGCTTTATACTATTCCTCACATGATAATGAATATAAACAATGGCACAGCATCACCCTCGTGCTTTACACTCTTCCTCACCAAGCATATGAATAACAATAAAATGGCAAGGCAGGAAGTGTAAATAACATCGAGAAGAGTGTTCAAACGAATAATACAACATATTTCAATCACTGAATTTCTAAGCCATCAATGATTCAATAAGCCCTCAAGGCCGTACAATTCAAGTACTTCCACAAATTTCACATTTTATCAGTAACACAATTATAGAATCCAGCATCTCAAATATCAACAGTAGCAAGGTAGTAGTGATTACGCATAGAGATGAACCAAACTAGACACATCAAAGTATTCTCAGAATTCTATCAAATTTGATCAAGTGATATTAGGATAAGTCTTGATTACTAACATTTTATACTACGTTCTTAAACGTTAACCCAGGCACATACATATATGCTCGTCACCTCATATATGTATCACCCCGGCATGTGGCAAACAATAGCAATTAGGAGGAAAAATTCCCTCAACAAAGTTTGGCAAAACACTTACCTTGAACAACTCAATTACAATACCGAGCAAGCCAAGCGATGCTCCAAAAATGCCATCACGCGCGTAGTGACCTCCGAACATCTCAAAACTAGCCAAAATCAACTCAAATACATCAATTAAAGCCCAAGAAAACAATTCCAAATAATAAAGATCGAATCTTAAATCAAATCCCAAATCCGGCCAAAAATCACACCTGGGCCCACGCCTCGGAACCCGATAAAACTCACAAAATCTGAAAACCCATTCAATTACGAGTTCAACTATACTAGTTTCACTCAATTCCAAATCCAAATCGATGTTCAAAACTAAAAAATTCATATTATGAAACTTTAGACAAAAACCCCTAAATTTCACTTTGAAATCATCAATTGAATCCCAAAAACGAAGATGGATTCATGAAATATTACCAAACTAAAGAACACTTACCCAATCCATATGGTGTAAATCCCCTCCAAAATCGCCCAAATCCGAGCTTCCCAACTCAAAATATAACCGAATGAAAAAACTCTAGTTTTATGTATTTTTCTGCCAGCTATTCTGCCTCGTTTCTTGTGCCAAATGATCCCGAAACTCGCTTTTTATGCCTCCAGTAGATTCCTTGTGAAACTCTATTTAAGTTAGGCTTTTGAATCACTCAATCTGACCTTATAATGAATGAGATATGTAGGTTTTAATATTTGCAAATAGTGCAGATATTTAAATACGCCGTCAGTGGCAATTTCATAATTAATCTGAAAAAAATCTGGTAACCCAATTTTTAGTGAAATGACCATAAATTCCTAATACGATGTCCAATTTCAGCGATTCTTTTTGCTATGGTTCCTTAATTACGATAGGGATCTAATTCTTCAATCAAAACATAAATCAGAGCTCGTTTGCTTAATGTGGTACCATTCATGCTTGAAGAAACGACGTGAAAACATAAGAAAAACGAGCACAACGCAGCCCAAACCTATTTAAAACTCACCCGAGCCCCTCGGGACCATGTCCAAACATACCAAAATGTCCCATAACATAACACAGAGATACACGAGCCCTCAAAATATCGAGCAAAGTGCAGATACTCTAAACGACCTGTCAGGTCGTCACATTCTCCACCACTAAAACACACGTTCATCCTCGAACGAGCCAGAAGTCTTTACAAAGTTACCAAATCAAGGTGTAACCTTACTAGGCATAAACCCGGGGTGATCCCACGTCACCATGATCAACATAAGCCTTCCAACACAACATAACTAGAGATCCTTATTTGGACCTTGGTCCTTAAACCTTATAACTCAATCTCTATCATCCAGAATTCATTACAAGACCCGAATCCCACAGAAAAATATTGTATAAGTCTGAACCAGTTGTACCAAATCATAACACTCACAGTAGGGACTGCTGACCACCATTACCGCCCAAAACAAATCCGGCGCCGATAACAAATCTCATATCGATTAGAACCTCGTTCAAAACCTTCATACCCTACCAGTTATGCAAGAAACACGCATAACCGCTTAACCACTCATATGATCAATAAGCCAAGAAACTCAGTCGCTCGACCAAGGCCATTGTTCACATCCTCAACAAAATATAGTGTTATTCTTCCAAACCTTCCTCATCCCAATGCAATAGCGCAAATCTCAGGTCTAGAAACCTTATCTTAGCCAGTACGAGCAGCTGCACCGACAAGCTTCAACAATAAACATATGGAGCCACACACAACCCGGTTCCGTACACTACCATGTAATAATTCAGATATGACAGATAACAGTAAGAAAACAAAATAAGAAAATTACTAAGCAAGTTAAGCAGGCAGGGAAATTTTAGCATTTTCCTATGAACTATTCTCAACAAGGTGAAAGCAAAACACACGAAATAGAAATAAGGATCCACATCGAGCCATAATACTCGGGCTCACCGATTAGATGTGCGTAACATCGAGCACAATAGAATGCAAAAAATATAACTATGGGGAAATCATTAGGAACAAACAATAATGAGAAAGACAAACACAACTGTGGTGCAATAAGATAAGCAACAACACAAGGCCACCTCGCCCACAGTTCCATGAGGCCTAAACCGAATCATAATATGCGTGAGAAGAATCATGTAACCCTCACAACCTATCGTATCATTAGAGAGAGATATATAACATAAACCAAGGCGTGAATAACATCCATTCGGTCCGATGATATACATGTGGCAACAACTGCGCAAGAGCAAGCAAATCCAGTCTGATACATATTACACACCCTCATTGGGCTCAAAATAATCCCCAAACCAAATTCTAGTCATCCCCAAACATGTAATAAACCTTCCAAAAGTCTATAGCAACATTTACATAACACCTACCATTAATCATTCAATCTTCTACACTCATTCACAACTCGCAATCAAGGAATAGTTCGCGAAAAGGAACATTCAGTCTCTGAGCCTCACGAATACAAGAATTTTCATACCCAATCTCAACACCGCTTCTCAAATAGCTGACACGTAATTCATACTCCATCATCTCACGGAGAATCTGTAACGACCCGGCCAGTCGTTCCGTGAGATTAGCCCCATTTCCATCGTTTCTTCTTTATCGTATGTTTCTTTCCTGTTTATGTTGTGTTGGGTCGATTGATTCAGGTTCGGAGTGATCGTGGTGAGAACTGAGACACTTAGTCTCTTAAATTAACTTAATAATTAAAAAAGTCAATTGGGAGTTGACTTATTGGTAAAAGACCTCGGAATGCAGATTTTATGGCTTGGATAGCTTCGTTAGGTGATTTGGGACTTAGAAGTGTGTTCGGAATGAAGTTTTGATGACCGGTGTAGAATTAGGCTTGAATTGGCGAAAGTTAGTTTTTGGCGATTTCCGGTCAGCAGTGGAAAATAGGATATCGGGGTCGGAATGGAATTCTGGAAGCTGGAGAAGGTTCATAATGTAATTTTGGATATGTGTGAAAATTTTCAGGTCAATCGGATGTGTTTTGGTTGGTTTCGACATCATTGGCGAAATTTAGAAGTTTCAAAGTTCATAGGCTTGAATTTGATGTAATTTTGGCGTTTTTGGTGTTTCAAAGGCTCGACTAATTTTGAATGATGTTATGGGGTGTGTTGGTAGGAGTGGTTTAGGTCCCGAGGGCCTCGGGTGTGTTTCGGATGCTCAAACAGGCACTTTTGGTCTTTGGGAGATTTCTGATTTTTTGGTGTTTTAGCAGCAGTGATTTCTTCATTGCGATCGCGTGAATCCATCCGCGATCGTGTAGTGTAAAGATTTGGGAAGACAATTTGTTCTATGCGATCGCGTAATAAGGATTGCGATCGCATAGGTTGGGCAGGTGAAGCAGATTGCATGGCACTTTGTGCGATCGCATAGAGGTTCTGAGGCGCGTGTGTGGGGTGGATATTTGAGCTATGCGAATGCGTGTGTTGGTATGAGAACGCGTAGAGTGGTCTGGGATGTGTATCACGATCGCGTGGCTGGAGTTGTGATCGCACTGAAGGGAATTATAGTGCTGGACAAAATGTTTTAAAAGGCCATTTTTGCGAAATTAGTCCATTTCTCCTCCATTGTTGAACGTGTTTAGAGCTCTTTGAGAAGGTTTGAAGAGAAATCGAAGGGAATCACTTGGAGGTAAGGTTTTCAACATCATAACTCGTTTCTATGTCGTTTTCTAAGTAATTAAACCGGAAATTTGTTGAATTTAAACCCAAAATTTGGGAGATTAGGTGCATGAGAATTGGAATTTTCTTTTGATGATTTGAGTGGGAAATTGTGGTCCGATTTTGGTGTTCTTGGTATGTATAGAATCGTGGAAGGATGAGGATTATATTGATATAAATTTTATCGAATTCTGAGACGTGGTCCCGGGTCTCGGGTTTGGCCGAATTTCGAGAATTGTGTCTAAATTGATAGTTTTCGATTGGATTTATTTCCTTTAGCGTATATTGATGATGTTAATATGGTTTTGGTTAGATTCAGAGCAATCGGGAGCCAATTTGAGGGGCAAGAGCATCACGGATTAGTATTGTGGCCAAACAGAGGTAAGTAATGGCTATAAATCTTGTCCTGAGGGTATGAAACCCCGAACTTCATATTTCTCACTGTTTTTAGAATGGCGCACATGTCGGATGATGAGTATGTGGCGCGCACTGATTTTTGGATTGGACTTGGTCCTCTCCGCGGCAACTATTGAGTTGCGTATTTTTACTCTAAATCATATGTTAAATTGTGTTCTAAAACTATTCCTATATTTGGCGTGCTTGGGATGAAGGATCCCCTCCGGAGTCTGTACACACCCCCAGTGAGCGCAGGTACCTACTAAGTGCGAGTGCCGAGTGTCGAGTGACGAGTGATTAGGAGGCATGAGTGGCAGTGTGGTTGCCCGAGGGGCTGATACTGAGTGGTTGTGAGGTATGCTGAGTGATGTTCTGCCCGAGGGGTGATTTATGATTCATGTGTTTTCCCGAGGGGCTATTTATGACTTATTTCATTTTACACTAAATTCTTCAGGTATTTGTATTTCTGAAATTGTTGGAAAACACATTTTTCAAATGATTTTACTGAAGTTGGTTTTTAAGGCATGTTGATTTCATATATATATATATATATGTATATATATATATGTATACTGTTGGAAAGAAAGGTTGTGCATATTGTGAACTGATGATTTGATTTTATGTGTTTCTTACTGCTTAGACTTGATTTATTTTCATTACTACTGATTTGGCGTACTCACATTACTCCCTGCACCGCTGTGTGCAGATACATGTGCTGATACTTAGCGTTAGCCGTCTATTCCGTGCGGAGCCGGAGTTCGGGACATAGAGGTAGCTGTCCAGCGTCCGCAGCATCTCTGTTTTCCCTTCTTATGTTGTACCTAGTTATTCGTCCCGAGATTTTGTATTACAGTAGTAGACTTTTTGGTATATCCTTCGATGCTCATGACATGTTGAAACCAGATTTTGGGGATGGTTTTAGACTGTTTAACTGTTTATTTTGCCTAATGGATTCAGTAATTCTATATACGTTTATGAAATGTTGAAAATGAGTTGGGATTTTGGAAAGAAAATGTAAATATATGATTGTTGGCTAGCCTAGTTCCACAATAGGCGCCATCACGACCGGTTTAGGATTTGGGGTCGTGACAAGTTGGTATCAGACCCTAGGTTAAATAGGACTCAACGGTCATGAGCAGGTTTAGTAGAGTCTTGCAGATAGGTACAGAGACGTCTGTACTTATCTTCGAGAGGCTGCAGAATCCTTAGAAACAATCTCATTTTTTCTTGAATTATGTCGTGCCATTTTGTTGATTCTGGAAATCTAAACTTCTATTGTTTCATTCTCTCACAGATGGTGAGGACTCACGCTACCGATCAGGGTGATCAGCCACCAGCTAGACCAGCGAGAGGTCGAGTCTGCAGTTGAGGTCGTGGTAGAGGTAGGGGCCAGCCCGTGCAACAGCCAGGGTAGTAATTGTTGATCCTTGTTCAGGATCAGATTCCCGCCGCAGATACTCCACCGGGACAGGCTCAGGCACCGGCAGTGCCTATTGTTATTCCGGGTCTTCAGGAGACCTTGGCTCAGATCTTGACTGTGTGTACCACCCTTGAACAGGAAGTTGCCGCTACTTCTCAGGCAGGGGGAGGCAGTCAGACTCCAGTTGCCCGGACACCTAAGCAGGTTACTCAGGGCCATCAGACACCGGGGGCGGTTCCAGCCCAGCCGGTTGCTCCAGTTCGGGACTTCGGTTCCGACTATGCCAGAGGAGGATTAGCATAGACTGGAGAGGTTTAGTAGACTTCAGCCTCCGACATTAATGGTGCTTAGGGTGAGGATGCCCAAGGTTTTCTGGATAAGTGTCAAAGGATGCTGCGTACTGCTGGGATTTTGGAGACCAGCAAGGTCTTGTTTGCTACATTTCAGTTTTTTGGTGATGCTTTCACTTTGTGGGAGTCTTTTGAGAGGTGTAGGCCTGTTGGTTCAGCACCCCTCACCTGGAAGCAATTCTCGACTATCTTTTTGGAGCAGTATGTACCCCAGTCTCACAGGGAGGAGCAGCGCATGCATTTTGAGCAACTGCGTTAGGGGGAGCTGTCAGTGACGCAATATGAGATGCGTTTTTTGGAGTTGGCTCGTCATGCCACCTAGTTGGTCCCTATTGATAGGGAGAGGATTAGGAGGTTCACGGATGGCCTCACTTATCAGCTCCGCCTTTTCATGACTCGGGAGAGGGTATCAGATGCTACACTCGAGCAGGTTGTTGATATTGCTCGAGATATTGAGTCGGTTTGCCGCCCGAAGCGGGAGGAGAGGGAGGCCAAGAGGCCTCGTGGATCGGGTGGTTCTAGTGGTTCTCTTTCCAGGGGAAGTTTCATCATCGTAGAGGCTGTTCATTCAGGCCTCCTCAGTCAGTCCCGCCAACCTATAGTGGTGCATCTTCCGGGCATGGTCCCCGTGGTTCTCAGCCAGGCCGTTTTTCATTCAGTGCCCTCCCAGCCTAGAGTGCAGCTCGAGCACCACCAGTTCAGAGTTCTTCTATGCATGATTCTTCTAGTGGCTATTCTGGTGCCAGGGGTTTCTATCAGTCCTCTTCTCCAGCTCCAGGGAGTTGCTTTGAGTGCGGCGGGTTTGGGCATATGTGAAGGCAGTGTCATGTCGTCCTGATAGTTCTTCTCAATAAAGGGGCCAGCCCTCGACTTCATCTCCAGTTACTTCACCACCCGCCCAGCAAGCTAGGGGTGGTAGTCAGTCATCTAGAGGCCGCCCTAGAGGGGGAGGTTGAGCAGGTGGAGGTCATGCCCGTATGTATGCGTTTCCAGCCAGGCCAGATTCTATGGCCTCCGATGCAGTGATCGCACGTATTGTCTTAGTCTGTCATCGAGATGCTTTGGCTTTATTTGACCCTAGTTCTACATATTCCTATGGTTCATCATATTTTGCCCATTTTCTGGATATGCCCCATGAGTCTTTAGTTACGTCTGTTCATGTGTCGACTCCGGTGGGCGATACCATTGTTGTGGACCGTGTGTATCGGTCGTGTGTGATATCTATTGGGGTCTGGAGACCCGAGTGGACCTACTGTTACTCAGCATGGTCGATTTTGATGTGATATTGGGCATGGATTGGTTATCTCCGTGTCATGTTATTCTTGATTGTCACGCTAAGACTATGACCTTAGCTATGCCAGGATGTCTGAGGGTTGAGTGGGGAGGTTCTTCTGAGTATATGCCTAGCAGGGTGATTTCCTACCTGAAGGCTCAACATATGGTTGAGAAGGGGTGTTTATCTTATCTGGCTTTTGTGAGGGATGTCAGTGGTGAGACTCCCGTTATTGATTTGGTTCCTGTGGTCCGTGACTTTCCGGACGTGTTTCCTGCTGACCTGCCAGGCATGCCACCTGGCAGGGACATTGATTTTGGTATTGATTTGGTGTCAGGCACCCATCCTATTTCTATTCCACCTTATCGTATGGCACCAGCGGAGCTAAAGGAATTAAAGGAGCAACTTTAGGAACTCCTAGATAAGGGGTTCATTCGGCCTAGTGTGTCACCTTGGGGTACACCGGTGTTGTTTGTAAAGAAGAAGGATGGTTCTATGCGTATGTGTATTGATTATCGGCAGCTGAACAGGGTTACAGTGAAGAACCGGTATCCCTTGCCTCGTATAGATGACCTGTTTGATCAGTTGCAGGGTGCCAAGGTTTTTTCCAAGATTGACTTGCGTTCCGGCTATCATCAGTTGAAGATTCGGGGGCTAGACATTCTGAAGACTGCTTTCAAGACTAGATATGGTCATTATAAGCTACTAGTTATGTCTTTCGGGCTGACCAATGCCCCATCAGCCTTTATGCACAGTGTATTCCGGCTTTATCTGGACTCTTTCATCATCGTGTTTATTGACGATATCTTGGTGTATTCCCAATCTCGGGAGGATCATAAGAAGCATTTGAGAGTTGTGCTTCAGACCTTGAGAGAGAAGAGATTGTATGCAAAATTTTTGAAGTGTGAGTTCTGGCTTGATTCAGTAGCGTTCTTGGGGCATGTGGTGTCTAGTAAGGGTATTCAGTTTGATCCAAAGAAGATAGAGGCGGTACAGAGCTGGCCTAGACCGTCATCAGCTATCGAGATTCACAGTTTCCTTGGTTTGGCAGGGTACTATCGCCGTTTCGTAGAGGATTTTTCATCCATTGCAGCACTTATGACCAGACTGGCCCAGAAAGGTGCTCAGTTCAGGTGGATTGAGGAGTGTGAGGAGAGATTTCAGAAGCTCAAGTCAGCTTTGACTACAGCTCCGGTGTTGGTTTTGCCTACGGGTTGAGGTTCTTATACAGTTTACTGTGATGCCTCGAGAGTTGGCCTTGGAGCGGTTTTGATGCAGGACAATAGGGTGATTGCCTACGCGTCCAAACAGTTGAAGGTGCATGATAAGATTATCGAGTGCACGATCTTGAGCTAGCAGCTATTGTCTACGCCTTGAATATTAGGCGTTATTATTTGTATGGAGTGCATTGTGAGATTTTCATTGATCACCATAGTTTGCAGCATCTGTTTAAGCATAAGGATCTGAATTTGCATCAGAGGAGGTGGTTGGAGCTTCTCAAGGATTATGACCTCACTATTTTATACCATCCGGGGAAGGCCAATGTAGTGGTCGATGCCCTGAGTCGCAGAGCGGAGAGTTTGGGGAGTCTAGCCTTTCTTCCAGTAGCAAAGAGGCCATTAGCACTTGATGTTCAGGATTTAGCGGGTCAGTTGGTGAGATTGGATCTATCAGATCCCCCGCGGGTATTGGCTTGTGTA
>ML381502.1:0-16498 GCA_005239525.1 Nicotiana knightiana
TATATATATTTACCCAAGACTCCCCCCGACGATGGACCTGCTTCTTGAGGGAAGTGAGTCTAGAGAAAACACAAAGAGATTTTTCTTTGTTAGGTAGTGTATCAACCCCTTGGTTTTTCTTTATACCACGGTTTTTTTCCAAGGGTTTTCACTTGAATCGGGTGTAGTTAGTTTTTTTTCGTTTAGGAGTCTTGGGCGAGATGGGAATAGGGCCCCTAACTCTATGATATCCTGAATAAAGATTACTTTAGTTGGACACTTAGGATCTTTAGTCGACTCGAACAAGGCCTTAAATTGTGTGTCCCTGAATGGCTCAAATGCTTTGAGAAGAGTGTCTGATGATCCTAACTGAAGTGAGTCATGTGCCATGTGTGAGTGAGATTTTGTGTATACTGTGCTGACACTCAATGTCTAGAACTTGCCCTGTGTGTGTACAAAGCAAAATGGTAGTCTTATTTGGTCTGGAAAGTGATATAGGCATTCTTTGCTTAACCCTTATGAATATGTTGTCCCACCTAATGGTACATATTTTAGTCAACCCCGTTGCGTCTATAAGCCTATTTTCCTTGGCAACCACTTGACAAGCCTGACCCAAGCTTAAATAGCCTATCTTGTTGAACACTATCACCTCTTAGAAGCATTCGAAGTGTAATGGATATGAAAAGAAATATAAGTATGGGGTGGTTGACTGGGAATGTAAGTGGAATCAAGGAAGCATGTTAAAAAAGGGGGGGGCACTGTTTGATAAGCAAGACTATAGGCCACCATAAAAGAAAAGTGCTTAAAAGAATAAGGAGTTAACACAATAATGTAATGGTGGAAGGAAGGGTTGACAAAATCAAGAGCTTAAAAGTACACAATGTAGTCGAGTGCTTAGGGAGGTGCAGTCACTATATCGATATGTATCCTACCCATCCCACATCCAACATTAAACCAAATAAAGTCCTATTTGATTCTAGACCGAACAAGCTCGATTAGTCGAGTATTACACTACGGGCAAGCCTATGGTGTGTTGTTTGTGGTATAAGAATTTATTTCTGAGGGTGAGTGAAATGTCGTATTCGAGTTCCTCAGTGTTTGATTGGTAAATAATATAAGTCTCTTTTGTAGTGAGTAGGCACATGATTCCTGAAGGGAAGGTAAGTCTGGACCTCTGACTGAGAGTAAGAGAGACGGTTAGGGGTGTTGCGTGGCTATAAAAGAGTCCACTCTCGAGGCTAGGATATCGCGCTGAACTAGCCGACATGTGTGAAGTCTTCCGGGTATAGAGACTGGGAAGGTATCCTATAATGATTAGGCCTATAGAGTGTGGTTGTGTTGCTCGAGGACAAGCAACGGTTTAAGCGTGGGGTGTTGATAGTAGACTATATAGACGTTATTTACACTCTTAATGAATCATACTTTAGTGTTGTTTTAAGTGAAAAAATGATAACAAAATGGTCTAAATAGTGTTGTTATGCTTTGCAAGAAATAATCCATGTTCGGAAGATACTTTGGAGCGTTTTGGAGTAAATCGAGGGAGTATAAGTCCAATCAAGAAGAACCCGAGTGAAAAGAAGCAAGAAAAAGGCGAAGAGAGCTGGAGTGGAGCCCACTGCGACCACGGTCGACCGCGGCTGGAATGCGGTGGGAAAAACAATGAAAGGCAGAATTCATGCTAACCACCGCGTCGCGCCGCGTTCTGCCGCGGCCGCGGTCGATTCGGAAAATGCCCAGAAACTGCAGCGACTTAAGTGCAAAAAATGGGAGAAATTAGCCTAAACCCTATTTAAACCTTATAAACTCGTCCTAGAAAGTTTAGGCTTGTTTTTAGATTGATTTTGGAGGCAAGAACAAGTGTGAGAAGATCAAGATACAATTAGAGTTTTTTCTATTCTCCATCTTTGTCATTATTTTGGGAATTATGAATTATTTTATGCTTCATTTGTGTTTTAGCATAAGTGGCTAAACAATCCGTCTAGTGTTGATGGAAAAAATTGTTAGATGAAGTTTTGACTCAATATTATTGTAATTGATCCGGGTATAATCTAAGATTGTTCAACTATATTTTGTATGGTGATTAATTGAATGGGCCCTTGATTAATCGTGTCTACTTGCTTGGTTTTGCTTGAGAAAGAACACTAAGTTAGATTGTTGTTGAACAACACCACCTTTGGGTAATTGAAGAGATTCATTACTTGAATTTAAAAGTGAGGTTAGAGATAACAAAACTTTGGTGGGATAAATTAGAGCTGCATAAGTTATCAGCTAGAGTAGTTCGAGAGAATGCTCTAGTAAATTATTGTAGTTGATCAAGAGATAATTACAATAACCCATAGCTCATAATCCTCTTAGAGTAATACGGTGAGAATATAGCGAAATAATCAGAATTAGTTTAGCAATTGGGGAAATCACTGCCCTAAATCTTTCTACCATTGATTTACCTTTAATACTAAATACTGTTAGTTTTAATATCAGTCTTTTTAGTTAATAAAACCAAACAATTATTGATAAAAATACTGCACCCGAAAAAGTGTCTGAGCTTACATTAGCATCACTGAGAGTTGTAACAGGTAGGTTAGTTCCTTGAGGATTCGACTCCGGATTTTAAACCGGATTATATTTGCAACGATCGCTTTGTCTTTTATAAGGCACAGTTGGGCGTGATCAAGTAGCAAAGGCAATCAGACAAATTTCAGCATTCTAGGTTTTCTCAAAAACTTCAGCAGAAGTGCTGAAGTTATTTAGTTCATTTGTAAAAACTTTAGCACTAAATAAGCTGAAGTTTTGTCCTGAATTAATTAGTTTTGTCGTAAAACTTTTTCAAAAACTTCAGCAGAAGATGCTGAAGTTATTTAGTTCATTTGTAAAAACTTCAGCACTAAATAAGCTGGAGTTTTGTCCTGGATTAATTAGTTTTGTTTCTGCTGAAGTTATTTAGTTCATTTGTAAAAACTTCAGCACTAAATAAGCTGGAGTTTTGTCCTGGATTAATTAGTTTTGTCTTAAAGCTTGCTTTTTCAAAAATTTCAGCAGAGGATGCTGGAGTTATTTAGTTCATTTCTAAAAACTTCAGTACTAAATAAGCTGAAGTTTTATCCTGGATTCATTAGTTTTGTCATAAAGCTTCTTCAAAAACTTCAGCAGAAGATGCTGAAGTTATTTAGTTCATTTGTAAAAACTTCAGCACTAAATAAGTTGAAGTCTTGTCCTGGATTAATTAGTTTTATTATAAAGCTTTTTCAAAAACTTCAGCAGAAGATGTTGAAGTTGTTTAGTTAATTTGTAAAAATTTTAGCACTAAATAAGCTGAAGTTTTGCACAGGTATCAGGAAGGCGGTGCTTGAAGTTGTAAAAATTAGAATATAAGTTAAATAATTTTAAAAATATGAATATAGATTAAATGGGGGCGACCAAATAGGACGCCTCATGCAATTTCTACTAGCAGAAATGGAGATAAATGAAAGTAGGATTTGCACCACGTAGCCGGTTTTAAGGGTGCTACTTAAAAATTAAAATCTAACCCCTTTCCCAAAAGTATTTAAATTGTAGCCGAATAAGGCAAATGTCAGACCTGTGCTTCAGACATGCAATAAAGAAGAGAGAAAAATACTGCCCCTACTTCCAATTTCAATGTCAAAGCTTCTACTATTTGTAGCACTTAATTGGGTAGATTTTGCACCAGACGCTTCTCTGTCGTCCAAGCTTCTATTATTATGGTTAAAAGCGTAAAATTTTATTAACCAAAGTATCAATATACACTACAACCTGCTCATTAAACTCTAGAGTTAGGTTCATTAAAAAATAACCGAATAAAACGACTGTGTCGTCCTACTGGCTAGCTACTGTACTTTTCACTTTCTAGGAAGGGTCAAAGCATAGTACTTAGATGTCTCCAAAGCTAGAGCATTAGCATGGTAACTATTTACTCTCTCCGCTTCACTTTAATTAATTTTTTAATTTCACACATATTAAAGACCCATTTAACTATAGATTTTTTGTCAAAATATATTTGGAATTTCTTTAGCAAATGCATATTTGTTCATAAATTTTATCCATATTTTAGCAAATTCCCAAAACCCAAATCCCTGAGCTTGTTTTGACCCAAAATATTACTATTACATTTTTTAAAAATTGCCCCAAACTTTTGTATTTTATAAAAGAGCTCACAAATTATTATACTGTAACAATGTTGCTTCATTTTCTCGGTCACTTGATAGTGTATTACATAGTTCATTATAAAAATGATAATTTTGTACCAAATTTATTTATGTTGAGAATTATGGTTTGCGATAATTTTTGAACTTGTGGATATAAGACATGTTTCATGTTTTCAAAAAAATATATATATGTTTTGAAAACCCATGTCCAAACACACTTTCATCTTCAAACCAAACTTCACCCAAATCAGATTTCTCAAACAAATTTGAGAATCTATGGCCAAACCGCTAGCTAAGGAATCCACCTTTAAGCATTATTAACATAAAAATTGACCATATTAACCTTATTAATTTGTTCATTGCTCCAAAGACAACTTAGGAAAAAAAGAAATTATTCCTTCTTGAAATGTGAAAAAATCAAATACTGTAAATCATAAAAAAAAAATTAAAAAATTAATTAAAGTGGACGTGAGGGAGTAGCCTGTCTAATGTTTGCTTCCATCTATATTGTCATTGCCATACAATATGCAAGTGTAGTGCTATTTCCCTAATATGAGCACTCAAAAAACATATGGTTATGTGTTTCTCCAATATCATTAGAGCATAACACACAAGTATTTGGTACTTGAATTCCCTATTTTATTAGTCAATCAATTGTTATTGCTAGCTTCTTTTGAACTGCCGACCACAATATGAACTGTTGATATGGTTGATTCTTATGGAAAAGTAGGAAAGAGATAGCGTAATGGTTCGATGATTGTTATAATATATAATTAGGAGGAATTTATGAGTTTTATTAAGTGATGTGACTGAGGGGAGAAGATGGAGATGGTGCCGATGAGGATTTTGGCGGGTCATGTGGTTTCTTTTTGTTTTGAAAAATGAGGGTTTTCTTTTTTCTTGTTTAAATTTGATGACATGTGTCATATCATTACTACTGCGTCGTATACACTTGTTGGAAAGAATTGGTAGAACGTAAAAGAGATGTGTAGTAACGATATTCTGAAAAGATTGAGTGTCTAACATGATTTTCTTCCGCAAAAAATATGTAATAGAAAATTGGTCAATAGCTTAAGGGATAACTTATGTAATTTACCTTTTGAAAACCATACAAACACCTATTAGCACATATTTTGTTCTAACAAGTATGTAAATTATAGGCAAAATACATAAGTTAGCTCCTGAACTATGGATCAAATTCCCCTGATACTCTTTTTGCGAACAAATATTATTTTAGGGTTCGGAACCCAAGTAAGCTAAATTTGGACAAATAGAACCAAAATAAGTCCAAAAAAAAATATAGAACGGATCTATGTATAACGACACAGTATGTGGTGCTATACACTAACGGTAACTGTGCCGTTAGTGTATAGCGCCATATACTATGGCGTTATATACTTTTTTTCTGACAGACAGGTATAACGCCACTATATATCGCGTTATACAAGGTTCAAACCCCTACACCAACATTTGTTATATTTTCCTATTTCCTTTTCATTTTTTGTTTCTTTTCATTATTTGGTTTAAGTGTTTAGATATAAATACTTTAATAGAGAAGCCATTTATTATTTCTTTAAAAAATAACCAATACTTTTAATAGTTGTTATTTTGTGTTATACGTAAAACAAAATTATTTTTTTTCTTTTATTTTCAAANTAAATAATGTTGGAGTATGTGTTAGGAGTGTTTATGTGAAGAGATAGTAAAAGATTAATATGATCAATTTATTGCTAATTAATATTAAAATATGAATTTTTTAATCTGTATGAAAATAGTCAAAAAATCACTTATTGTAAAATCACTTAATTTGTATGTTTTTTTTTTTTTCAAATTAGAATTATAAGTTTTATTTTCAAATTAGTTAAAATAAATTAGTTAAAATATTTAAAATATTTATTTATTATTTGTTCAACTTTCCATCTTCGTCCTTTCACGTTTATAAATAGCTTAGCTAAGCAAAAACATGAAGTTTCGTGAAGGACCCATAAAAGCCAATTGAAACTCTTTGTTATTTTTTTTCATGATAATTGCAGTTTATTTTTATGAGATTTTTTTAGTCTGTTGCAAAACGGATTGATACCTTCATATTTAAAAATTAGTGTAACCTTAAATTTCTCAAGTTACTCTTCAAATAATTAATTTATTTTATAGCCTCAAAATATTACGGTATATTTAAGATTACAAACTTTACAAAATCAAAGTTTTAAATTTCGAGGTGTGACCAAACACCTTTCAGGTACTTCTATGTTGAATAGTTAAGCTACCAATTTTTACAATATATAACTATAAATTACTCATATTTTTATTGTCCGGATATTTAAATCAACTTCTACTACAGATAAAATAGCAAATACTTTTGAGATATTTTAATTTCTAAATCTTGTACTGATTAATAACTACATAATCAGATTCTTTTTAAATAGTTTAGCTTTTGAATCTTGTACTAATTTTTAATTACTGAAAATAGAGCAAAATCGTTCTATAATATAGTATAATTAAAGTTAAATTGGTAATTAAAATACGAACTTGAAGCAATAAGAAAGAAATATTAGAAGCTAAATGTATTGATGAGTTGCCATTAATTGTTTTCTTTCATTTGAAAATAAAACTTATAATTCTAATTTGAAAATAAAAGAAAAAAAATAATTTTGTTTTACGTATAACACAAAATAACAACTATTAAAAGTATTGGTTATTTTTTAAAGAAATAATAAATGGCTTCTCTATTAAAGTATTTATATCTAAACACTTAAACCAAATAATGAAAAGAAACAAAAAATGAAAAGGAAATAGGAAAATATAACAAATGTTGGTGTAGGGGTTTGAACCTCGTACCTCAAGGACAAAATCACTTCACATCTACCTTTCAACCAGTGAACCAGGTAGCCCCGTACTACTTTTAATATATATGGCGTTATACCTGCCTGTCAGAAAAAAAATATATAACGCCATAGTATATGGCGCTATACACTAACGCCACAGTTACCGTTAGTGTATAGCGCCACATACTGTGGATTCGTTCTATGTTTTTTTTTTTGACTTATTTTGATTCTATTTATTCAAATTTAGCTTACTTGGGTTCCAGACCCGATTACTTTACACTCCCAGCCTTTCTAACGTAGCTAAGATACACCCTTTTTATTTTGACCAATTCTTTTAGGGAGGTGCATCACACGCACCAATAAAATTGTAACACGTGTCATTATATAAAAAAAATACTTAAAAATACAATTCTACTCTTAACTATCAAAATATTTTCAATTACTCCATCTTCTTCATCTTCTCATGCTACCATTAAACAATGGGTGACGGCACCACCACCATCAAGACCTCCGAAAGCGCTAATTGTTTCAGCAATCCACCTTCATCCCAAATACAAGTTCATCTCTAGTTGTGAAAACTGCAATTAAGACCCATTGAACCACCAAAAAATGCTATAAAACAAAAACTCAATGGAGAAAATAACCTAGAAATTCGTACAACTCAGCGCGAAACAACGATACCATATAATAGAGCAATAAACAAACACACAACCCCAATTTCTGTAAAAACAAAATATTGAACACAATGATATTAAAATCACAATTTAAGCTAACTACCAATACCTGAAACAAAATCAATAAAATCATTGTTCAATTTCTGCCCACCCTGATTACAATTCCATTTTAATTAGTAAAGCCATTGTTTAGCTTTTGATTTAAGAAGTATTTAGTAAGGAGTAGGTGGTGACAATGGAGTCACTAGCGTAGAAATGTAGCTATGGAATAGCTATTGGGAAGAAACGAAAAGAAAGAAATTTGGATAAAAGACTAAGGGAGGTACAGAAAAAAGGGAAAAGGGTCTAGGAAAGAGGAAGACAAGGGGGAGGGGGTGTGGCAGAGGCCAACGGGGGACAACGGGGGATGGCAGGGGTTCAATTGGGGGAACAATCCTAATTTTTCTCCGTAGGATGTCGTGATGACACATATTATCTAAGACTAGGTAAGCCTAATATTCATGTAAAAATAACTGAGATGATAAATATAAGTCTCAAAACACAGCAACTATAATAAATAAACTTTGTGACTCAGTATTTACAACTCTCGAGAACTAGCGAATATAAGTCGAGCTCTAAATAGAAGTACTGCATGATCATACATCAATATCTATAAAAGGATAAGGAATATAGAATAGTCAAGATAGAGAGGGACTCCGAGACCTACAGACGTCGGCAAATATACCTTGGAGTCTCCGCAACTAAACTCTCGCTAATGCCTAGGCTAGTAGGAGGTACCTGGATCTGCACAAAAAGATGTGCAGAAGCATAACATGAGTACACCACAACGGTACCTAGTAAGTGGCAAACCTAACCTCAGTATAATAGTGATGAGATCAGGTCAAGGCCCTACTGGAATAAATAAGAAGACTGAACAAGTGTAAGGCAATGTAATAATGACTGTAAAGAAATTGAAATAACAAATACCATATCAAGGTTAGCTACATGGAACTAAAACAAATAATGCAACACGGAGAAAATAAGGGATGATATGTAAGGAAACAAACAACAAAAGACAAGTGCAACAACGAAGAAATACTAACAAGAGTCACTACCGAGGTAGCGCCTCGTAGTCTCAAATCTCAAGAATGAGTCACCATCTTTTCTTATATCACCGCTGGAGCCTTTACATTTAGTTTTGAAAATTATTTTCCAGAAAATAGCATCTCATATTTTAGCCCACCTTAACACACTGCATGACTTCTAGGTGTTCCCCTACTAGCCATGCGTATCAAGCCCACCTTATCCACCGCATGCATTTCAATCCCAAAACGTTATACAACTGTATGCGTATCAATATAATAACGTATCACAATTCATACGTCAAGTGTCTAATATCACAACTTGCTACAGAAACCAACAATAACAGTGTTTTCACAATAAAGAGCCCATGGCTCAAACACAATGTACACAGGAGTCTCACCAACAATAACCGGTAGAGAATAACTCAACAAGCATATTTCACAACATAACACTTTGCCTAAATGCAAATCACAGCCTTTATAATCAATACCAATTTTAGTGACAAGATATTCCAAGAGTAACAACTTCAAGTAAAGGGTTCAACGATTAAATAATGTATACAGAATAAAGGAAACAAGAACTTCAACTAAACATGTAGAACAATTAGTAAGAAAGAGATAAGACAAGTAGACAGGTGAAAAATAGACTAGAAATTATGACTATAACATGTTAAGGTAACTAAATTAAGGCATGAAAGGAATCTACATAGCTAAAACCGGTAATTTCTACATTTATCCCATGTACACACTCGTCATCTTGCGTACACGACTTTCACATATCACAATTATCACAACCAACGCAAATCCTAAGGGGAAATTCCTCCACACAAGGTTAGGCAAGTCACTTACCTCAAATCACGCTGACTCAATCCACTAGTAGGTCTTTCCCTCGATTATCCAACTCCTAACAGCTCGAATATAGCCAAAACAACTTCATACTATAAATATAAACTATAGGAAACTAATTCGAACAATAAAATTACGATCTTTGCAAAGAATAAAAGTCAACTCAAAAAGTCAATCTGGGCCCGCGTCTCGGAACCCAGGCAAAATTACAAAGTTCGAACACTCATTCGATAATGAGTCTAACCATACAATAATTACTCAAATCTGACCTCAAACCGCCTTTCAAATTCCCAAATTTTAGCTTACTGAGTTTTACAAATTTTTCTCTAAATTTATAATTCAAATCCCTAATTAGATGATAAAAATAACAATAGATTCGAGTATGGAATTCTTACCCCAATGATATCCTTGAAAATCTCCTGAAAATTGCCTCACACCAAGCTCCCTAAGTCCAAAAATAGGTTATGAAAATCAAAATCCCGGGTTGGCCATTTTTTGCCCAGGGAACTCACACCTACGAACCAACTGCCGCATCTGCGGAATTTACATCGTAGGTGCGGTCATGACTTAGCCCAATAACCTCCGCTACTGCAAGAACCAAATTGCATTTGCGTATGAGCACCTGCGGCGAATAAGTCGCACCTGCGGCGAATAAGTCGCACCTGCGTTCCAGCAAGCTGCTGCGCTTCCTTCCATCGCAAAGCGACTTCGTTTCTATGGAGACCATCCCGCTTCTACGACCCCAAATAGGCAACAACAGCTTCGCTTCTGCGATCAACAACTCGCTTTTGCGAGTCCACACCTGCGGCCAGTCTCTCCGCATGTGTGATGACACCAGTGCTGGAAACTTCAGCAATTGCACAAGTCCAAAGATTGATCCGGATTCAATCTGAATCACATCCGGGGCCCACAGTGTCACGACCCAAAAATCACCGGTCATGATGGCACCTAACTTGACCCGCTAGGTAAGCCAATTAACAAATAAACCAACCAAATAAACTTATAGAAAATTAAATTAGGATTTATCTAAACTTTTACAAATTTTTCCAAGAACTGGTAGTACGAATCATGAGCTTCTAAGACTTAGAATATACAAAGCTGGTATGAATAAATACACGTTCTGTTTGAAAACTACATGAACAGATTAATAATGTCTAAAACCACCAAGGACAAGTGGCAGCTTCTATACAGAATACACGAACATCTTCAGGGTGAGCCCCCAACTTCTTCAGCAGCTCCGCTCCAATAGTCTGCATAGAGTGTGCAGAAGTGCAGTATCAGTACAACCGACCCCATGTATTGGTAAGTATCTTGACTAACCCCGTCGAAGTAGTGACGAGATTTTTAGTTAAAAGATACTCATTAATAAACACTATAGTGTAAACTAGCAATAGAACCAAAAAGCAGAATAATATAATAGAGTACCCAATGCGACTGTGACAGGAAATAGAAGAGTATTAGAAAGAATCACAATTTAACAGTTTTCAACATCTCAACCGGCCCTTTCCTTATAACGAAAGCCCATGAACCACAACAATCACCTCATATACTTTCTTAGGGTGATAAAGTACTCAAGACATCAAGTCTAATGGCACGGCAACACCCTTCGTGAATTTATCTCATCCTCACCATATATGTGTAAAACAATACCAACCAAATGATAGAAATACCGACAATAGAAATGACAAGGAAGGGAATATGCAAGCATTGATAATACACGAGAATGTACAGAAGAACATCAGTAACAGACGAAGTAGAGAGCATAGAGATAATGACCACAATTAGGAAAAAGGGGATATAATTTCAATTAACTAGCATGATGGAGGTCTAAGTACAATATAGCAAGCAAGAAGGAAACACATGATCTTCACAAGTTAACAAGTAAGGACATGAAGGACTAGCATGGTGGAAGACTTACACTATGGTATAACAGAATAGATACAACATGAGTATAATTATAAAATCAGGAAATAGGCATGGCATATGCAAGTTAAGCAAGTAAAAGACATGGACAACACAACAACAATTGAGATAGAGGTCAAGTACGGGACAATAACAACATATCACACAAAATGTATAATGGCGACAATGACAAATCAAGGTAAAGGCGGAAATGTATACATGGAAAACAGATATCACATCATAATGCATGTCCCTCATCCTCACCTGCACGGAAACACACTTCGTGCCATGACCTTACAATATTAAAAGTATAACAATATAAATGAAATGGCATGGCATCACCCTTTGTGCTTTACACTCTTTCCTCACATGGTAATGTATATGAAATGGCACAACATCACCCTTCGTGCTTTACACTCTTTCCTCACATGATAATATATACGAAATGGCACGACATCTCCCTTCGTGCTTTACACTCTTCTTTACATGATAATGTATATGAAATGGTACGACATCACTCTTCGTGCTTTACACTCTTCCTCACATGATAATGATATAAGCAATGACACAGCATCACCCTTCGTGCTTTACACTCTTCCTCACATGATAATGAATATAAACAATGGCACGGCATCACCCTCCGTACTTTACACTCTTCCTCACCAAGAATATGAATAACAATAAAATGGCAAGGCAGGAAGTGTAAATAACATCGAGAAGAGTGTTTAAACGAATAATCCAACATATTTCAATCACTGAATTTCTAAGCCAGCAATGATTCAATAAGCCCTCAAGGTCTGTACAATTCAAGTACTTCCACAAATTTCACATTTTATCAGTAACACAAGGATAGAATCCAGCACCTCAAATATCAACCGTAGCAAGGTGGTGGTGATTACGCATAGAGATGAACCAAACTAGACATATCAATGTATTCTCAGAATTCTATCAAATTTGATCAAGTGATATTATGATAAGTCTTGATTACTAACATTTTTATACTACGTTCTTAATATCGGTAAAACAGGTAAGGCATGAATTAAGGAAATTACGAAATTCTACAAATAAAATTATAGCACAATCTACCCCCGAGCATGGTTAACCCCGGCACATACATATATTCTCGTCACCTCATATATATATCACCCCCGCATGTGGAAAACAATAGCAATTAGGAGGAAAAATTTCCTCAACAAAGTTAGGTAAAACACTTACCTCGAACAAGTCAATTACAATACCGAACAAGCCAAGCGATGCTCCAAAAATTCTATCACGCGCGTAGTGACCTCCGAACATCTCCAAACTAGCCAAAAGCAACTCAAATACATCAATTAAAGCCCAATTAAACAATTCCAAATGATAAAGATCGAATCCTAAATCAAATCTCAAATATGGCTAAAATTCACACCCGGGCCCACGTCTCGGAACCCGATAAAACTCACAAAATCCGACAACCCATTCAATTACGAATTCAACCATACTAGTTTCACTCAATTCCGACTCCAAATCGATGTTCAAAACTCAAAAATTTATATTATGAAACTTTAGACAAAAACTCTCAAATTTTCTTTGAAATCATCAATTAAATCCCAAAAACGAAGATGGATTCATGAAATATAACCAAAATCGAGTAGAGAACACTTACCCCAATCCGTATGGTGAAAATCCCCTCCAAAACCGCTCAAATCCGAGCTCCCCACCTCAAAATATGACCGAATAAACAAATCCCAGTTTTATATATTTTTCTGCCAGCTATTTTGCCTCGTTTCTAATGCCAAACAATCCCGAAACTCGCTTTTTATGCCTCCAATAGATTCCTTGTAAAATTCTATTCAATTTAGGTTTTTTAATCACTCAATTTAATCTTATAATGAATGAGATATGTAGGTTTTAATATTTGCAAATAGTGCAGATTTTTAAATACGCCGTCAGTGACATTTTTGTAATTAATCTGAAAAAAATAGGGTAACCCAACTTTTAGTAAAATGACCATCAATTCTTCATACGATGTCCAAGTTTGACGATTCTTTTTTACTATGGCTCCGTAATTACGATACGGATCTAATGCTTCAATCAAAATAGAAATTGGAGCTTGTTTGCTTAATGTGGTACCATTCATGATTGAAGAAACGACGTCGAAACATAAGAAAAACGAGCGCAACGCAGCCCAAACCTATCTGAAACTCACTGAGCCCCTCGGGACCACGTCCAAACATGCCAACAAGTCTCATAACATAACACGAAGATACACGAGCCCTCAAAATACCGAGTGAAGTGCAGATACTCAAAACCACCTGTCGGGTCTTCACACACAGGCCCCCGTCCAAACATAGCATAAAGTCCTAAAACACATAACGGGCCTACTTGAGGCCGAAAATCACATCAAACAATATCGATTCTATGAATCGCAAATCCAAATTCAAGCCTAGGAAACTATGAACTTCCGAATTCCGAAACCAGTGCCATTTCATACCAAAACAACTTAGATTGACTTCAAATTTCATGTACAAGTCATAAATAATATGACCGACCTAATCCAACTTCCAGAATTGGATTCCAACCCCGATATCAATAAAGTCAACTCCCGGACAAACTTCCCATCCTTCTAAACCTTCAATTTTCCAACTTTCGCCAATTCACGCCGAAAATGACCTACGAACCTCCAAATCGACATCCGGACACGCTCCTAAGTCTAAAACCACCATATACAGCTATTAGGACCGTCAAAACTCCATTTTGAAGTCGTCTACTCAAAAGTCAAACTACGATCAACTCTAACAACTTAAGCCTCCAACTTAGGGATTATGTGTCTCATTTCACTCCGAAATAAAAACAAACACCCTGGCAAGTCCCATAATCGCAATATAACATAGAGGAGGCAATAAATAAGAGATCAGGCCTAAAATACTCAGAACGACCGGCTGAGTTGTTACACCTGATGCCTTTTTTCTCTTTTCTTTTTATCTATTAAAACAAAAAGAAAAAAAGAAAATCAAATAAAATCTTGACACATGGGTTTACATAAGGATTTGGATAGAATATATAAAGGTTTTACGCACATAGTATTTTTTGTTAAACTAGTGTTATATCTCGCACCATGCACGGGCAACCTTAAGAATCTTATGAAATTATGAAATGATATATCATACTATTATTTTAATAAATTTAGTTGATATTTTATCTTTTAGTAGTGTGCAAAAATATAAGAAAATTCATATAATTAAAGGATACACATCAAATAGTAATTAAATAAATTATTTATTTCTTATTTTATTTTTTATTAAATTAGCAAGTACTTAGTACTAAATACTCATTAATGTGACTTTTTATTAATTTCTCAATTGGCTTAATATTTTGTTATTATTTTTCTATAATTTAACATATATATATACACACACACACACACACACACTTTCTAAATCAAAAAATATTTTTATTATTTTTACTGTTTAAAATTCTTTAATTGTCTAAATTTATCGATTTATTTTTTTAGTATTATTTGCTTACCTCTTATTTTTGTTAATTAATTTAATTTATATAGATTATATTATTATCTGTATCCCTCTCTTTTTATACATTATGTTCTACTGTAATATTTGATTAGTTTTCTCATTTTGCATTCTACTTGTAACTAAAATATGTAGTATCTTTTTTGTTGTTAAATTATAATTTTCAATTCATCAAAAATCTATAAAAAAATATATTTTTAATGTTTTTAAAAATATACTAATATTTTTAATAATATTTATTTTGGGTTATATATAATATTCTTATCTTATGTATAAACATCCTAATATTTTTTTTAAAATTTTTCAATATAGAATTATGAGTTATATTCTTATATTTAATAACTTAAACTTTCTATATGAAAAAATTAACTAATATATTCATTTTACGTTATCACTTGAAATTCTTTGTTTCTTCAATATTGTATACGGTCGATACCGGGGACCCCGATATCTGGACCTCCATGGCATTCCAAGACCGACCTCGAGAGGCTAAAAATAAAGTTTGAAGTCCGAACCCGAAGTGCATACCACGAGAGAGTACATCGAAGACCCATCACGGCCTATCTCGAAGCAGTGTAAAATCGATGACCGTCATGGAAAGGCGGGAAACTCCCAAGAACACGTGGTTAGAGCTGATAAGGTCTGCAAAAATAGTACAAGTCCGTACAAGGCCGTTGCACAGCTGTACCAATAGCATTCCTATGTTATAATTAGACATGTACTATGTTGGGATTCACTCCTCCTATATAAATGGGACCCCAATCTTTCTTGTAACACACAATATTTACTAATATAGAACATTCTCTGCCTTTTTTGTGTTCAACACCATCTCCCAGCTTTGTTTCCCTTTATTTTAGTATTCTTTATTTATTTTTATTCATTTATTGCTATTGCTCGACCCCGAGGCCCCCGATTCCAGCAAGCTCGAGGCCCTTATTCTCTAACAAGAGTGGTTTGGCTATCACATTTTCTTTGCTTATATTTATCATTTCTTGCTTATCAACTAGTATTGGAATAAGTCACATATTTTTAGAACCACAAATAAAATATAATTGTTAAAACCATTTTCAAGGTAAATAGTTTGGCGCCCACCATGGGGCTAAAAATTGTAGTGATTGTTTTGATGCAAGTTTTCTGAAAACACAAGTTATTTTTCACAATTTTTCTTGTCCAAGATTCTTTAATTTCAGGTCAAAAATGTCTAACTCAACAAAGGCACATGGAAACAATAGTCTTGAGCTCCATGGAGAGAACAGTGCATCTAGCTCAGTCGCCGGTGTGCCACCGCCAAATCCTGGGATAGCACCAGCACCAGTCCCCATGTCAGGACCCAAAATCCTAACTCAGGTCGTGATGGCTCCCAACACCGGAGTCAGTCAAGCCAACACTCAGATTATAAAGGATTTTTCCATATTTGATCAAAACAAACCAACACGTGCCAAGTTTTAAAGTTCAAAATATTAATTTAAAAAGATAATTAGCCAATTTAACCAAAACAATAATAAAGAGACGTGAGTCAATATATATATATATATATATATATAT